>ML807466.1:327828-344272 GCA_009831015.1 Picea engelmannii | reverse complement strand
CTTAGATTTTTATTTTAGATAAGAAGTGATGGAAGGAGGGTGGTATCCATAGAGTGCCATAAATGGTGTCATTTTTGTTGCAGTATGAAAGGAAGTGTTATACCACCATTCTACCAAGGGTAACCATTTGAACCATTGTGTTTATTTATCAGAGACAAAGAAATAATGGTAGCCTTCCAAACATTTGTTCACTATCTCAGTTTGTCCATCAGATTGAGGATGATAGGATGAGCTATGAGCCAATTGAGTACCCAAACAAGAAAATAATTCTGTCCAAAAATGTCCAGTAAAGATGGGATTTTTGTCACTTACAATAATCTTTGGGCTGCCATGTAGCTTTTGAACTGTCTCCATGAATGCGGTGGAAACTGTATTAACTTTGAAGGGTTGAGAGAGTACACAAAAATGTGTGTACTTAGTGAGTCTATAAAAAATTAGCATGATGACACTCTTTCCTTCAGACTCTAGTAACCCTGTTATGAAATGCATGGAAACCTCCTCCCAGTTTTGACTTGGGATGGCTAATGGTTGTAAAAGACCTGCGGTCTTAATTGTTTCCACCTTATTTTGTTGGCAAACCAAACATTCTTTGACAAAACTTTGAACATCAGTTTTAAGGCCATCCCAAAAATATTCTTTCTTGACCCTATGGTAGGTTTTCAAAAATCCCGAGTTCCCTCCTACTGGAAAGGTGTGCAATTTCAATAGTACCTTTTGTTTGAGTTGGGAGTTCTTACATAAATATAGGATGTCTTTGTACCATAGTGAATCATTTTTCCATGTAAATGTATCTGATGCACTAGAATCCTGCTGCAACCTTTGAATGAGAGTCCACACTTTTTCTTCATTCTTCCATTCATCCCTTGATTCTATTATCCAATCTGGTTGGATGATCAAGATATCACATATAAAGGCCTCAACATCTTCATCCTTTATTGAGAGTGCATCTTCCACAACATTTTGCTTCCCTTTTATATAGACGATTTCAAAATCATAACTCAATATCTTGGTCACCCATTTTTGTTGTTCTTCTAAAGATATTCTTGGTTCCAAGAAGTATTTAAGACTATCATGATCTATTTTGACCTTGAAGTGCCTACCTATTAGGTAAGGATGGCATTTCTTCAATGCATGTAGTATTGCCATCATTTCCTTCTCATAAATGGGTTTGTGAAAGTGCTTTCCCTTGAGTGGTCAACTTTCAAAAGCTAGGGGCCTTCCTTCTTGCATTAGGACAACACCAATTCCATTTCTTGAGGCATCACATTATACAATAAAGGTTTTTGTGAAGTCTAGAGTGGTCAAGATAGGAGCTTTGCACATCACCTCTTTAAGTTGTTCAAAATATTTAGTTGCCTTTGGAAGCCATGGAAATGCATCCTTCTTAGTTAGTGTTGTTAAAGGTGTTGCTATTCTTCCGTAGTGCCAAACAAACTTGCAGTAGTAACCCGTCAAACCCAAAACTCCTCTAAGATTCTTCAATGTTTTGGGAATCGGCTAGTCCATCATGGCCTTAATCTTGTTAGGGTCTACCTTGACACCTTCATGAGATACAATATGACCCAAATACTCTAGCTCATTCACCCCAAAGAAACATTTTGATGGTTTGGCATATAGTTGTTGCTCCTTTAGTATTTGAAACACCTTGTCAACATGTCGCACATGATCCTCCCAAGACTTGTTATAGATTAGTATATCATCAAAAAATACTAACACAAAATTTCGAAGGAAGGACTTGAAAATGGAATTCATCAACCCTTGGAAGGTGCATTTGTAAGGCCAAAAGGCATGACCAAAAATTCATAATGGCCTTCATGAGTTCGGAATGTTGTTTTTGGGATATCTTCTTCCTTCATTCTAATTTGATGATACCCTAAACGAAGATCCAACTTTGTGAAATAGATTTCCCCATGTAGTTCATCTAGCAATTCATCAATGATGGGAATGGGAAACTTATCTTTAATAGTGATCTTGTTGAGCTCTCTATAATCTGGACACATATGCCATGAACCATGTTTCTTGAATACCATTACCACTAGTGAAGAGTAAGAACTTTGTCTAGGTCTAATAATGCCAACCTCTAACATTTCTTCAACCATGCACTCAATTTCACTCTTCTGGGCATAAGGGTGTCCGTATGGCCTGAGGTTAGGAGGAATACTCCCAGGAATTAAGTGAATATCATGATCATGATTTCAAGTGGGTGGAAGACCTTTGGGAATATATTCAAATACTTTGGAATGCTTATCAATGATCCCTTGGAGATCTAGGGGAATATATGGCTTAGATGTTTGAACATCTAGTGAGCATAGTTGTGAAATTACACCTTGATGCCCCTTTTTCAATAATTTTTTCATTCCATTGGAGATTATCACCTTACCGAGTTTCCCTGTGATACCTCTTAACTCAATTTATTTTCCTTCCAATAAAAATTTCATGAAAAGTTCTTGAAAATTAAAAGCCATTGCTCCTAATGATTGTAACCATTGGATTCCTAGCACGACATCAGCACCACCCATGGGTATAGAAATCATTGGACTATTCATTACATATCCCCCCATAGTAAGATTCATCTTAGTGCATTTTACTAAGAAATTGATAGTTCCTCCATCTGCAATCATTACTTGAAACATTGGTGCTAGATATACAAAGCAATTGAGAGATTTGGATAATTTATAGTGAATGAAATTATGAGTACTACCAGAATCAATTAGGACTATTACCTTTTTCTTTTTGATATATCCTTCGATCTTGAGGGTTTGAGGAGTGTTAATTCCAGCCAATGCATTACACGATATCGTGGGTGTCAACTCTTCAGAATAAATCACATCTACCTTTTCATCTGGGGATGGTTCTTGTTCTTGTTCTTGTTCTTCTTCCTCTTCACAATCTATTTAGAACAATTTCTTCTCACCACACTTATGTCCCTTATTGTACTTGCTGTCACAATTAAAGCATAAACCTTTTTCTTTTCTTTCCTCCAATTGTTGAGGTGTCAACCTAGTAGGTTGAGGTGTTTTAGAAGAAGGAACATTATTCTCTCGATAGATGTTAGGAGTGGTCCTTCTAGTAGCCATAGCCATATTTTTACTTTCAACATTTCTTGCCACCCTAAATTCATTCTCCAATGATTTGGGTTCCCAAATACGAACCTCATGTTGAATGTTATCCCTTAAATTTCCTATGAATACATCAATCAAGTGCTCATATGGAATATTTTTTACCTTTATATTCAATCTTTGGAAGTTCTCAATGTGCTATGTAACTAAACCCTTTTGCTTGAGATTTATCAATTGGATAAAGAAGTTATTGCTCCTTGTATCCTCATAGTGTGCTATGATTTCTTCTCTGAAAATTGTCCAAGTGACGAGTGATTTGCGAGAACAAAGTCATTGATACCACAAAAATTGATTGGGTTCTAAATACAATGAAGTAATCTGTACCTTTTGTGTATGTGGCACATTATATAGATCAAAACATTGCTCCATCTAAAGTATCCATGTTATTGGGTCTTTGCCATCAAACTTCCTCATATCGATCTTAGGAAAGTGGTTGGTCTTCAACCCAAAGTTAGAGTTTCTACACTCTTGATTCATCTTCTGTGTGTCCTCATCATGAATTTCATGGGATACATTTTCACTTTCAGGTGTCCTCTCTATTAGGAAATTTTTCAATCCTTCCATGATATCACCTTTTAAACCATCCATCTTAGTATCCAGCTTAGCTTACATTGAATCTATCATCTCTTGTAGTTCATCTTTGGTTACTGTCTTCTTTTTTAAATCATTTATGTCCCTACGCATTTCTTCATCTTCATCAAGAGTCCAAGTAGGATTGTCTGGAGGCTTAGTTGGTGTAGAAGTTCCCTTTTTTGGTGGCATGTTGACCAAGTATCACTTTAAACCTTGATTTTGAGGTGGTTCTGCTAGACAATACTCCTTTTATTGTATCTCCACAATTTTGGCCCTTCTGGGTATGAAATTTTCTTTTTTATAGTTATCTGATCAAAATTAGATGTGCCAAGTGGAATTTACGGTAACTTCCCCACAACTTGTTGATTTTTGGTCTTTCTAGGAGATCTCACTTGTATAGAATGCCCCGCACAAAATAATTGATATAAAATTCTCAAATATGTACCAGAGATACCAAGGACTGTCCACTATCCAATGCAACTAGTCTCACTCAAATTGGATTCTCCAGGAAGAAGTTATGATTATTTTACCTGGAACACCTGCTTGAGACTAGTCAATAGGACTAGTCAGATACCCTATCTTGCACAGGGCATATATACAAATGTAAGATGACCCAGAAGTTGAAATTCTTACCACATATACCTTACTAGTTTCTGTGAATATCCTCCAGATTTTAGGGTCTGAAACGTTACATAAGCATTTTTATAGCAAAAATTTCGCAATGACTCAATTAAGGATGATTCCAGAACCCTATCTTACACAAGTTGTATCTCCGAAAGTATAAGGCCTCAGGAGCTGAAATTTAAACCCAATGTACCTTGATCCATATAATAAGTATACTCCAATCCGTTCCTTCTGAAATATTGTACAAAAAAAGTTATCGCAAAAATTCCAAGGTGTCTCAGATGTAGCAACAAAACCCCAAGACCTTGAGCTCTGACACCATATGTTAAGAACCAAATATCAATATAGCATAGAAAAACCTCAGAATAAGTACTCAACACCTTGAAAAAGAGATAATTTCAGGTAATAAGCCTCTTAGAGGGGGCAACCTCTTTATACCCCACATAAATGTCCAAATAAAAGATGATTCTAAATGAAAATGTCTCCTTGGTATATATAGGAGACTAGGAGGTAAAATTACAACTAATGGACTAAATACGACATAAATAAAATGACATTACTAATTTAATATGCCCCAATTAAGGGGTAATGAGCCCTATTTAGGGCTTAAGATACACCAATACACCATGTACAATATATAATAAGTAATCATGTATTATTGTTCAAAGGAAGTGATGAATTCCAAAGGTAGATACGACTTCCAAATATAAAAGGGAGGGATAAACCTCCAAAAGGAAGATACAATCCTCCAATATCAAGAGAGGGTTGACCTATCCATCCTTTCCCCTTCCTTCCACCCAAGAATATATGAGAGATAATAAAACTTTACATTAAATTATCACCATGAACCAACCATCACATAGAACTGGATAATGCTTCCTGAGAATTCTTCAACTTCTGCAATTCTTCACTTCTTGGAATACTTTGATCCTATAGATAATATTGCTCAATGTATTCTCTGAAACTCCTCCAAGTTTCACTCCTTGAATCCTCCTATAAAAGGATTTATAGAGAAAATGGTAGACCTTATTCAATTCTAGTTTATTCAGGAAAGAGAACTTGTACAAAATGCCCCGCACTCAATATTTAACATCAGATTCTGAAATTCATACATTGGAAACTACAACTCGTACTCTTTCCAATTCAATTGGTCTCAGTTCATTTGGATTCTCTATGAATACGTTATGACTATTTTACCCAGAAAACATGTTTATGACTAGCTTCAGGAGTAGTAAAAAACCCTATCTTCCACATAGTGTATCTCCAAAATTATAGTGAATAAAGAGATGAAATATTTACCATGAGTACCTTGATATGCCTTCTCAATGGACTCCAAATTTCACCATCTGAATCCTTCTATAAACAAATTTATAGCGAAAATGGTAAGATGACCTATAAATAACATACCTTAGAACACATCACCAAAAGACTTCATCCTCCCTTTAAATTCAGCCTTCCTTACTTCAGATTTCCTCATAAATTCGACTTATATCTCCTTGTTCATTAAAAAAATTGTGTGTGTTGAAAAATGAACCTATAATGATATGTATGTATACCCTTTATTTCACTCCATTTTAACATTAGGTACGACATGTAGTTTTTGCTTCAATTCACATTGTCATCTTCAAAAATTCATTTCTCGTCAATCATGAGGATCGATGTGATGTGCCACATACCACCAGAAGCAGCATGAATTATACTATCCATCCATGGGTGTTGTATCTGCATGTTTAATTTCCTTCATGTCTATCTACTTCGATCAACTGTGAGGTCCAAAAGCTAATGGATAGGGTTGACATCAATGAAAACAACCAATCTTCCAATAGTATCTTCTCAGAGATAGCTACCACCATTCGAGTAAGTTTTTTTCAGTTATGTAGTTTTACAGTTTCAATCTATTTCATTTATTCAATAGAAGTTATTATTCATTGGATATTTGTTTTTGTTCTCCATATCTCTGTGTTATCGTATTTAGTCTGTTAGTCAGTTCGTTCCTCTCATAAATTCGGATCAGTGGTATCAAAGTGGTATACTCTTCATTTATTCTTATTCATGCATGTCCCCAACAAGATCTGGGTACAATAAGTTGGTTCTCGAACCAATTAAGCCTTTGCAAGATCAGTCATGCTGAGACCGACAAAAACCCATGGGGGACAAAAAGAAACATGATGGAGCAGTAGATCCTTTTAAAATGTTTCTCGAGGAATCCCTTGCACGAAAAAAGGAATGAAATGATGGACAACTTTGCATAGATCCTTCGATGGATGCCCGCAGGAGAAGCATCTTCATCAAGCGGTCATGCAACCCCCTTCAAGGTACATGTAAATTTTGATATTCCATTATTTGAAGGATTGATAGATGCAGATGTTGTAGATAAATCATTGAATCTGATCAAAGGGTATTTTTCAATGCACAATTTTTGCGATAGGGAAAAGATTACTTTTTCACTCCTCAAGGTTGTCCCCCATGTTAAGGACTAGTGGCATACTTACTCTAAGCAAAGGGCCATAGAGGAATCTGCAATATTTGTGGTTGCCCCCACATGGGATTTCTTTAGGGATGCCATTAAAGAACAGTAATACCATGTTGGAAGCTACAAGGACCAGTACATAAGATGGACCACCCTATGTCAGGAAACAAACCAGACAGTACCATATTTCACCAATATTTTCCATACTCTATGCACCAAATTGGGTATCAAAGACTCTAAGAGACATCTGGTGCTCAAATATTGTGGTTGTTTGCATAGATACATTCAAATAGAGATGGAGTTTCTAGACATCACATCATTGGGTACGGATTATAGATATGTTGTCAAGATCAAGTAGAAATTTAAGCAGAAGAGGTGAGAGTTTGGATCTACAAACTCCTCACAACCAAAGCAGGGAAAAGGCGGCCCCAAACCACACAACAAGGGACAGAGAAACTATGGCCACACTCAGGACAACCAATCCAAGTTGTGACAAAAGAAGGGTAATGAGAAGTCGAAGAAGGACACACAAAAAGAGTGTGAATACCATAAAAGCGCTTGGAACAACATCGAAGAACGCCTCTCCAATTAGTCATTCATGGATGAGCTAAAAGATTCTGAGTCAGAGGTTGATTTTGACTCTAAATCAATTCTAGAAGGAGGGAAGAAGATTATTGATGCTCAACCCAGTGCCACTATTGCTACCACCAAAGTCAAACAAAGTGAACCAGAAGAACCAATAGAAGGGGAATGCCTCTTTCACTCACAAATGTGGGTAAAGAGGGCTTCTCTTCATTTCATTGTCAATAGTAGTAGTCAGAATAATCTGATCTCAGTAGATTTCATCAAGAAGTTGGACCTACTGATGACACAACACCCGCAACCCTAAACCTCCATCTGGCTTCGCCAAGGAATAGATCTTCGTGTCAGCCAACAATGTCGTCTTCCCTACATCATCAAACCTTTCAAAGATAAGGTATCGTATGATATTTCTCCCCTTGAAGTTTTTGATGTTCTTTTAGGACAACCATATTTTTGGAAGTGACATGTTTTGTATGAGTCTATACCCTGCAGTGTTATTATTACTTTGGGTAGACAATTGTAAAGGATATCATAGGTAGTTCCTCCTACCACTATTTCTTTAATCTCTGCCAAGAAATGTAGTAAGGTCAGTTCACATATCGATAAGTTTTTCTTTTTTATGATCCGGGCTCCCAGTAAGCAAAAGGTCGTCGCCACATCTATGGCCTCTACATAGAGCCTCTCTTTGCAGCAGAATCAAGTGTATGAGATCGTGGAAGAGTACATAGACATCTTCTCCTCACCCACCGGGGTACCAATGCACTTCCAAGTCAAGCATCCAATTGATCTAACCCCTGGTGCACCTCTACCTAATGGACCAGTCTATCATCGTTGGATGATGGAAAATGAAGAAATCAAGGATCAGATCCAAGAGCTGATTCAAAAGGGACACATCAGACCCAACTCCTCCCCTTGCGAAATCCTGATTGTGCTAGTGCAAAAGAAATATGAGACTTGAAGGCTCTGCATTGATTACAGAGAATTAAAAAATATCACAGTCAGGAACCGATACCCAATTCATAGAATTGATGACTTTCTTGAAAAACGCAAGGGGGAAAGTTATTCAACAATATTTACCTAAAGTCTGGCTATCACCAAGTTCCCATCGAACCAAATTATGTATGGAAGACAACTTTCAAAACCAAAGAAGGTCTCTTCGAATGGTTGGTCATGCCCTTTGGCTTAACAAATGCACCAACCACTTTCATGAGGTTGATGGATGATGTATTGAGACCCTTCACTAACTCTTTTGTTGTGGTATATATGGATGACATCCTCATCTTCAATAGAACTTGGGAGGATCACATGCAGCATATTTAGAAGGTTTTGAGCACTCTATGGAAGCAAAGCTATATGCCAACTAGGAAAAATGATCATTTGGCATGAACAAGGTCCAATACTTGGGCTACATCATTGATGAGCATGGGGTACATGTTGATCCAAGTCATCTATGACTTGCTAGCCCCAACCACACTAACCGAGCTTTGGAGCTTCTTGGGATTCGCCAAATTCTATCGACAGTTCGTGTTGGGATTCTCCCATATTACATGGGACCTCAGCCAAGTGACCAAGGGTGGTGGGAGGGAAAATTTCATGTGGGGAAAGGAACAAAAATGAGAATTTGATGATCTGAATAATCATAGGTGCTCAACTCCAGTACTCTCCTTACCCGATCTGCAACAATCGTTCGACATTGAGACTAATGAATTCGACTATGTTGTATACATAGTTCTCACTCAACATGGTCATATGGTAGCATACCATAGTGAGACACTCTCAGATACTATCCAGAAAAGCCCCACCTATGACAAGGAAATATATTCCATTGTACAAGCATGTCGTCAATGGAAACATTACATTCTGAGAAAGGAGATAGTCATCCACACTGATCACAAGCCTCTATAGTTCATACAGACACTAGGGAAGTTGTAGAATGAAGTCATCCACCTACTTGCAAAAGGTCCATATCAAAATCAAGTATAAGACATGGAGCACAAATCGTGTCAATGACTACCTCAGTCGACCTCATGTGGTTGCACTCACCACCGTGCTCCATTCTTGTGGACATGAGGCATCTGAGTGGCCCCAACTTTATCAGAAGATTCATACTTCACCACCACCTATCAACTCTTGGGTACATGCGCGAATGTCACCGCTTTTCACATTCAAGATGGAATGTTATGCCATTTGGGCCATCTCTGTGTTCCTACAAGCGAGTGTGGAAAGCTGATTTGGGAGGCTCACTACAGTCGAATGGAAGGACATTTTGGAGTGGAGAAAACTGTGGTCGTTCTACAGAAACATTTTTATTGGCCAAAACTTCGACAAGACATTAGAAAGTATATAATATCTTGCACTACCTATGCCATTGCCAAGTGAACCATCAATAAGAGAGGCTTATGCACCCCTCTTCCTACTCCTGAGAGGCCTTAGGAATCCATATCGATGGATTACATGTCTATCCTTTCATCCACCAAGCAAGGAAATGTGGTTAAATAAAAAAAAATACTCATACTAATTCACCCCCCCCCCCNTTAGTATTCCAACAATTGGTATCGGAGTAGGTCCTTCAGGAAGTAGTCTAACCATTGGAAGGAGATCATGGAATACACTAAGTCTGGAACACCAATGTTTGATGGGAAGAACTATACCTTATGGAATAAAGGGATGAAAACTTTTTTATAGGAATATGGATTTGATGTTTGGAAATCAGTAGTAGATGGGTATACAACACCAACCACTCCCCCAACTGACAAAGATGGAAATAAACTCAGGGAAAACAACTCAAAGGCTAAAGGTACTATCCTGAACAGTCTAGTTGATTCAATATTTGTCGAATTTATGCATTGTGACAATGCAAAGGATCTTTGGGATAAAATGATAAATATTTATGAAGGTGATGCCAAAGTTAAGGGAGATAAGCTTCAAATATTTAGAGTTGAGTTTGAACAATTGAAGATGACGAAATATGTAGACATTACATCCTACCTTCTACAAGTTGACAAAATAGTTAACATTATTAAGGGAATGGGAGTAAAGTTGATGACTCAGTGGTTGTTCAAAATGTATTGAGGTCTCTTTCTATGAAATTTGATCCTAAAATATCATCCCTAGAAGAAGGTGCAGATCTCGGTACATTGAGCATGGATGAGATACATGGAATATTTACAGACTATGAAATGATAATAGAACAAGAGAACCTAGTCACGAAGGAAGCATCTTTCAAGGCATCCAAGAAGACAAAGAAGAAGAACAAGCAAAATTCAAAACCAGGTTGCAGTTGTAGTGACGATTCAGACAAAGGTGAAGAGATGGATAACCTTGTAAGGAAACTAAATAAAGGAACCAAAAATTATAACGGTATGATTCCATTGAAATGTTTTAATTGTGGTGGTATTGGTCATTTTTCTTCTAAATTTCCTCATAAGAACAAATAAAGTGATCAAGAAGAAGCTTCTAAAAGGGAAAAGAAATATCAAAAGGGAAACAAGAGAAGAAACAAAAAGAAATTGTTTAATAAAATATTCTACACAAAGGAGGATAGTTCCTCACCAGGTGAGTAGGATATTGACAGTGACAATGATTCAGAAAGAGCACTCTTCATGGTAGTATAATATGATTTCGAACAAGAAGGTAAGTTTGATCTCGAACCAGACCTAATATGTAGCATACCCAACAACCAACTGGGCCATGCCAACCAAAATTCAAACTTTGATACCAAATTAAAACATACAAATGCTCTGCAAATACACTAAATAATAGAAACACACAAGCAACATACAAAAGAAAAACCCATAAAAATAAATGCATAAATAATAATGCAACACATAATTTAACACACAATTGACATTTATCTTGATAAAAATATCACTGATTTCATCCAGACCTTCCACRTTCCTCCTATCCTTAGACCACACTGCTCAAAACTCTCATTAGTGGGTCATCCMTGAGATGGGGATAAAATATGCTCGGGTAAATGAATTCCTAACCAGGATGATGTATGCTCGGGTAACWTGGTTGTTAGTTCAAGAYCAAACTTACCAAGAWTGGGTAACTTGGTTGTTGGTTGTATGCTACATATTAGGTCTGGTTTGATCACATGTGCCAACTTGAACTAACAACCTACAGTCCCTCATTCCCCACCTTCATGTCCCACCCCAAGAAGTGTGCCCCTTCTCTGCTCAACAATCCCCCAGCTGCCCCACTTCCTTTATAGGGATTAAACAACATGTCAGATAGGAAGTCTCAGAGCCTTGTTTCTCTAGTTTGGCACCTTCAGGAAATCAATTCCCAATAATTCTCTTACCTATAGATAATTTCTTACAAGTCTGACAACCAACCTCTTCAATATCCCATGGGCTGAACAACTCACTTCTTTAGTCTAGCTCCTAAACTAACCAAGTACAGGTACAGGTACAGGTATAGGTACAATTAAAGTAACATGAAGGTACCAACGACAATTGAATGAGTGAGTGAATGATGGTGGAATGATGGAAAATGAACTAAGTACAAACTATATGTATGCATGTTCCGAACTTGACACTTGTCATGTTGAGAACTACCTTGGCCCACTTGTCCCCGTCCTTAGAACTTAGGATAAAATAACTAAATCCCTACTTTATAATTTAAAGAATATTAATATAATATTCCTTTGTGCTTAAGCTCCCTAACTTATCCCCTTATCCTTAACTTTTATCCTCCTTTCCCTATCTAATGGAGTTTATCCCCCCATACTCTTTACATGGTTGGTCTGCCACTGTGATGTGTTTTTCGTTAATATTTGCATGTGATTTACATTTATAATACAAACATACTGTCCTTTTTGTATCCAGGCTCACCAGCCTAAAAAACATGAACATATAAAAAAAGGCTCGATAGCCTCAAGATCACGCACTCAAGTTGATGCTCATGGTATCCTAGGATGTGCATACTTCTTATTTTAGTGTGGATCACATGTTAAGAACCAAATATCAATATAGCATAGAAAACCCTTAGAATAAGTTCTCAACGCCTTGAAAAAGAGAGAATTTCAGATAATAAGCCTCTTCGAGGGGGCAAACTCCTTTTACCCCACATAAATGTTCAAGTACAAGATGATTCCAAATGAAAATGTATCCTTGGTATATATAGGAGACTAGGAGGTATAATTACAACTAATGGACTAAAGCCGACATAAATAAAATAACATTACTAATGTAATATGCCCCAATTAAGGGGTAATAAGCCAATATTTAGGGCTTAACATGCCCCTCCCCTTGAGACAAGTGTTGTCTGCAATGCTTGAGTAACTCTGGATGCTTCTATATAAAAGACTCATCTTCCCAAGTGGAATCTTTAGCTAGTAGTTTCCTCCATTTAATGAGATACTCTGAAATGGATCTATTCCTCAGCTGGTGAATTCTTGTGTCAGTGATGGCTTTAGGCTCCCATATGAATTTTCCTTCCTCATCAAGTTTTGGCAATATAGTTTGAAGTGGGATCTTGTCACATATAACCTTCTTTAAGAATGAAACATGGAAAACTAGGTGTACTCATGAAGATGCATGCAACTCTAATTTGTATGCCATAGTACCAATCTTTTGCAACACCTTTTAAGGGACATAGTACTTTGGTGATAATTTATTATCCTTCTTGGATTTCTTGAGAGACATCTGTTTGTATGGTTGTAGTCTTAAAAACACCCAATCCCCTACTTCAAAACTTCTTTCACTATGATGTTGATCTGCTTGTTGTTTCATGCGATTCTGTGCCATGGTCAGATTCTCCTTTAATATTTGGAGAACTTGTTGTTGATGCTCGATGTGATCTTCCACTGCTTGAACCTTAGATTTTTCTTTTAGAGAACAAGTGATGGAAGGAGGGTGGTATCGATAAAGTGACATAAATGGTGTCATTTTTGTTGCAGTATGAAAGGAAGTGTTATACCACCATTCTGCCAAGGGTAACCATTTGAACCATTGTGTTTATTTATCAGAGACAAAGCAATGAAAGTATCCTTCCAGACATTTGTTCACTATCTTGGTTTTTCCATCAGATTGAGGAAGATAGGATGAACTATGAGCCAATTGAGTACCCAAACAAGAAAATAATTCTGTCCAAAAGTGTCCAGTGAAGATGGGATCTTTGTCCCTTACAATAATCTTTGGGCTTCCATGTAGCTTTTGAACTGTCTCAATGAATGCGGTGGAAACTGTATTGTCTTTGAATGGATGAGAGAGTGCACAAAAGTGTGTGTACTTGTTCAGTATATCAACAATCACCATGATGACACTCTTTCCTTCAAACTTCGGCAACCCTGTGATGAAATCCATGGAAACCTCCTCCTAGCACTGACTTGGGACGGTTAATGGTTGTAAAAGACCCGGGGTATTAATTGTTTCCACCTTATTTTGTTGGAAAACCAAACATTCTACCACAAACCTTTGAGCATTAGTTTTAAGGCCATCCCCAAAAAAATCCTTCTTGACCCTATGGTAGGTTTTCAAAAATCCCGAGTGCCCTCCTACTTGAAAGGTGTGCAATTCCAATAGTACCTTTTGTTTGAGTTGGGAGTTCTTACATAAATATAAGCGATATTTGTACCATAGTGAATCATTTTTCCATCTAAGTGTATCTGATGTACTGGAATCCTGCTGCAACCTTTGAATGAGAATGCACACTTTTTCGACCTTCTTCCATTCATCCCTTGCTTCTATTATCCAATCGGGTTGGATGATTGAGATAACATAGAGAAAGGCCTCAACATCTTCATCCTTTCTTGAGAGTGCATCTTCCATAACATTTTTCTTCCCTTTTTTATAGATGATTTCAAAATCATAACCCAATATCTTGGTTAGCCATTTTTGTTGTTCATCTGAAGATAGTCTTTGTTCCAATAAGTATTTAAGACTATCATGATCTGTTTTGACCTTGAAGTACCTACCTATTAAGTAAGGACACCATTTCTTCAATGCATGTAGTATTTCCATCATTTCCTTCTCATAAATGGGTTTGTGTAAGTCCTTTCCCTTGAGTGGTCGACTTTCAAAAGCTAGTGGTCTTCCTTCTTGCATTAGGATGACACCAATTCCATTTCTCGAGGCATCACATTCCGCAATAAAGGTTTTTATGAAGTCTGGAGTGGTCAAGACAAGATCTTTGCACATCACCTCTTTAGGTTGTTCAAAATATTTAGTTGCCTCTAGATTCCATGAAAATGCATCCTTCTTAATTAGTGTCATTAAAGGTGTTTCTATTCTTCCATAGTGTCGAACAAACTTGCAGTAGTAACATGTCAAACCCATAAATCCTATGAGATTCTTTAATGTTTTTGGAATTGGCCAGTCCATCATTGCCTTAATCTTGTTAGGGTCTACCTTGACACCTTCATGAGAAACAGTATGACCCAAATAATCTACCTCCTTCACTCCAAAGAAACATTTGGATGGTTTGGCATATAATTGTTGCTCCTTTAGTAGTTGTAGCACCTTGTCAACATGTCGCACATGATCCTCCCAAGACTTTCTATAGATTAGTATATCATCAAAAAATACTAACACAATTTTTTGAAGGAAGAGCTTGAAAATGGAATTCATCAACCCTTGGAATGTGGAAGGTGCATTTGTAAGGCCAAAAGGCATGACCAAAAATTCATAGTGGCCTTCATGAGTTCATAATGTTGTTTTTGGAATATCTTCTTCCTTCATTCTAATATGATGATACCCTGAATGGAGATCCAACTTTGTGAAATATATTGCTCCATGTAGTTCATCTAAAAATTCATCAATTACGGTAATGGGAAACTTATCTTTAATATTGATCTTGTTGAGCTCTTTATAATATGGACACATGCACCATGAGCCATATTTCTTGAATACCATTACCACTGGTGTAGAGTAAGAACTTTGGCTAGGTCTAATAATTCCAGCCTCTAACATTTCTTCAACCATGCACTCAATTTCACTCTTTTGGGCATAAGGGTATATGTACGGCCTGATGTTAGGAGGAACACTCCCAAGAATTAGGTGAATATCATGGTCATGATTTTGAGTGGGTGGAAGACCTTTGGGAATATATTCAAATACTTTTGATGTTGGATTACTGAGAGGGGGGGTGAATCAGTAATAACTTAATTATAATCCTTTTTCTTCAAATGTTATATCAATGTAGAATTATTATCCAATAATGAGCAGTAATAAATAAACAATCACATGCATGCACAGTACACCAGTGTTTTACGTGGAAACCCAAATCAGGAGAAAACCACAGAATGATTTTTCTTATATTTCTTGAAGAATTACATTCATTAGAAGCACCAACTTCCTTTGTTTTCCAGCTGCAACTGGAAGGAGGTTCCAACCTCCTAGTTTCTCAGGCTACAACCTGAGGGAAGCTCCAACTCCCCAAATCTTTGGCTAAAACCAAAAGGAGGCTACAACCCCCAATGTCCTCAAGCTAGAACCATAAGGTGGCTACAACCACCTTTCCTTGCCCCGTCCTGCCACCCTGAAGTAGAAGTAGAATGATGGAACCACTGTCACACTATCACTGTGAGATATACTGCTGTAAACCTATACCAATAAGTCTGAACCATGCATCAACCTGTAATCAACCTGTATCATAAACAAGTGCATCAACCATGCACCAACCTATAATCAACCTGTACCATAAACAAGTGCATCAACCATGCACCAACCTGTAATCAACCTGTACCTTAAACAAGTGCATCAACCATGCACCAGCCTCAACAAAAGGCCCTCATTAATTTCATCATCCAAATCTGATTTGTAGCTCTGTAATAGACCTCGTGTATATGATCACATCCCTACAAACCTTCCTTTACTTTTAAAAACAAAAGA
Source organism: Picea engelmannii (assembly GCA_009831015.1). NCBI lineage: Eukaryota > Viridiplantae > Streptophyta > Pinopsida > Pinales > Pinaceae > Picea > Picea engelmannii. Next base: position 328,067 of record ML807466.1, on the reverse strand, counting down.
CTAGCATTTTCATCAAACTTGCCTTTAGTCTCACATGCCTAGTTTTGGATTAGTCAACAACCCTAACTTGAAGTAATCATAACTTTGAACCTGTAATGTATAAAGATCTGAAACTTATACACAATGTTCTTGAGTGTGTTTTATGCAATTCCTGTGAGTGGCACTACTTGGAACCTCTCAGAAAAGGATTTATAGAAACAATGGCATACCTTGCTGAATTCTGGCTTATTCTAGAGAGC
>ML807466.1:275667-288682 GCA_009831015.1 Picea engelmannii | reverse complement strand
TTTAAAGGACACCAAATTTCAATGGAATGAGGATTGTCAGCAAGGACTGGACTCTCTAAAAACAAATATGGTTACAACACCTATATTAGTAATTCTGGATTGGGAAAATAAATTTCATGTGCACGTAGATGCATCAGTTATAGCACTTGGAGCAATTCTAGGACATCCATGAGCAAGGGACCTAGACCATCCTATAACCTTTGCAAGTAGAAAGTTGTGATAATTTGAGAAGAATTACAACATCATAGAAAGAGAAGGCCTAGCCACCACATATTCACTTCAGAAATTCAGGCATTATTTACTGGGTAAACACTTTAAAATGTTCACAAACCATTCTGCTCTCTAATATCTAGTCACCAAGCCAATGTTAGGGAGGAGTATCTGTAGATTGGTATTATTATTCCAAGAATTATGTTTTAAAGTGATAGTCAAACTAGGGAAGCTGAATGCAGGACCTGATCACATATCAAGGGTAACCAATGGAGAAAAGCATACTAAATTGGAAGACAACTTCCCTGATGCATAGTTATTTTCAGTATAGGTAGCTAATGGATACTTTCTTGATATTATTGAATACTTAAGTACATGAGTTGTGCCAAAGGAATTTAGCACTATGCATAAGAAAAATATGGTAGTCATAGCTACACACTATCAACTCATTGTAGGACATCTATACAATAGTGGCGCAGATAGTATTTTGAGAAGGTGTGTATTGGAACATGAACAACCCAGGGTTTTAGTAGAATCTTATGAAGGTATAGATGGAGGACACTATGCAGGAAAAGATACCATGTAGAAGGTATTGCGTGCAGGATTATGGTGGCCAATAGTCCATAAAGATGCCAAGGAATATTTCCAGAATTGTGATGTCTATTAGAGTGTTGGCAAACCCAACAGAAGGGATGAGATGCCCCTAAGACCACAAGTAAATCTGCAAGTATTTGAAAAATGGGAAATAGACTTTGTTGGACCTATTAATCCACCAACAAAAGGTCAAGAGTAAGATATATCATTACTTCAACCAAATACTTAACGAGATGGGAAGAAGTATCATGAGTCAAAGATTGTAGCATAGAGACAACAACACGCTTCTTGTTTGAGAAAGTGATCACCATATTTGTATGTCCCAGGATTTTGATGAGTGACCAAGGCACTCATTTTATTAATAATACCATCAGGGCTATGACTGAGGAGTTTGAATTCTATCACCAGAAGAGTACACCATATCATCCTTAGGTAAATGGAACAGTACAATATTTCAATAAGATTTTGGAAAAGGGTTTGAGTAAGATCTGCAATGTTAACATGGATGATTGGGACTTGAAAATACCAACAGTAATATGGGAATATAGGACCGCATGCAAGAATTTGACAGGACATACACGATTCAGATTGGTGTATGGATAGGAAGCATTGGTGCCATTAGAATTTCTAGTACCCGATCTGTGCATAGCAGCAATAACCAATAGGACAGAAAGAGTCGCAGTACATGAGAGGTTAAGTCAAATAATGGAAATGGAAGAGGACAGGATTCTGACAGGATTTCACCAAGAAGTATAGAAAGAAAGGGACAAATCATGACATGACAAACATATTAAAAAGAAACGATCTTAGGGAGACCTAGTTATTCTCTATGACAACAATTTTTTGCAACACCCTGGTAGTTTTAGAATGCATTGGCTAGGGCCATATGAAGTAAATATTGTCACATATGGGGGATCTGTGTAGCTAAAATACTTGGGAGGAACAACATTCAAAAAAATGATCAACAATAGTCGAATGAAACTGTACATGGAAAATCGACCTACTAACTCTTAAATGTTATAGCGCAGTAAGAAAGTCATGTATATAGTGTACTATAGTATATATTAGGAAAGAAAATGGATAAAAAGAAATAAAAAGAAGAAAAGAAGAAAAAGGAAGATACAAAATACTGGTAAATATCGTGCACAACAGATAGTGGAATGAGGGAAACAAAAAAAAAGTTACCACATGCAGCATATGGTTGACAGGAAGCAAACATAATGCATGAAGGGAAAAGTCACAATAGAAATGTACAACACAGCGAAAAGTTACAATGCACTGGAAAACGAGCCAATGATCGAAAAAGAAAACACCGGTCATCGAGGTAAAAATCCACAAATTGAGCATTTATGAAACTTAATGAAGCATGCTCGAAAAGATTTAATGCATTTATGACCATCAAAGAAGAATCTCTAAGAAAATTTAGGGAATTCATGACACCTCGTATGTAACTAAAACACGAGCTAAATGATACTTATTGTGAATTTACATACCCACAGAGCGAAGGAGCACGAAGACAGGTGGTGAATAGGTAAGTTCAGAGATCTTAGTATCCAAGGTTCAATCGGAGAAGGAAGAATTACCTGTGATGGAACCTCCAAAGGATGGTGCACCTGGCCAAACAACATAGAAAAAAATGTAGTAACCACAGGTCTTCGTAGGAAACAGCATAGGCAAAACAAGTGTTTACATAAACAGAGGGAATTGTTGATGTCTACGAAATTCCTTCGCTATAGACTGAACTAGTGAGCGCCACACTGGTAGAGGAAGAGAGGTAGGCCCCATCAATGGTCGGGATGGACATCAGCTCACATGACAGTGTGCGGGGCCATGACCCATTAGCAACAAGAAACCCACAACATCCTTCCAGGGTCAAAGCATCCCACAAAACAAATGGTGTTGATAGTGAAAGGACAAAATCTGACAGGCTAAGGTCACAACCTATGGTGGGGTTCATGTATCAGGAGGAAGTGCAACTCAAAGATATCATGGGGAAACCATATTCAGATTGGGAATAAAGAGAACCAGAGGCTAGGACATCTAGTATGCCATCATAGAGAAAGGGGGAAAAACCCATTGTGCATTCCATGTGTAAGCAACCCGACGCCTCGATCATTTTTCCGTGCATTCTAGATGGGGTGTAGGCCACACCAAGTTTACCAGGTTGCATCAAAAGGTTACGGTATGCATACCATGAGGTGTCTGAAACCAACAAGTTCCTAGAATTTTTATAATAGTTTTATATGGAGAGCCTAGGCACAGGGTCGTTAGGAGATCCAGTGTTGTAACCAAAACAGTGGGTGGCAAGCTTAGTAAATACAAATATTCTTAATTTGTTTGAGCTTCCTCACTTCATAATGGGGAAAGACGTGAACAATTGTGTTAAGAATTTATTGGTGGTCCTCCATGGGGGATTTTATGGATGGATGAGATAGTCTCCGATGTCGAACTAATTTCCTTCATTGCAGGACTACCATCAAATGGTGAGAACCCCACGTGGTACATGGATGATAAAACCAAGGAAAAGGCACTTGCGGAATAAATGAAGAAAACATATGGGGTAGAAAGGGGCTCATGTGACATTATCATAAAATGGATCAGTGACATAGTCACTAGGATGGAAACAAAATTGATGGTATGCAAAATCCTTCAAAAATGTCGCAAGGAGGAGGTCCTCGCAGGAGTTGTCGCAGTGATATCATAGCGCACAAACGACACCATGCTCAGTTGGGCCCCATACTTATTGAATCTATTGCTATACGACTGTAAGGATTCCCAAGACTTGGGAACCGAGTTCCACTACTCTTGGCTTATTATACTGATAACAATAATTGGATGGAAAGAGCCTACCTACTCATATTTATGTGATAGAGTAGAATGATGTCGTGAAACACAGTACACATTGTTGGGAAGAACTTATAATTCCAAGCAAAGAAGTGGTAATTCCAACACTTTTGCTTGGTATCTTAGCGATATGAAAGAGAATATAGCCAATACCTGAAGAATATCTCTCGAGGTGGTCGCGCAGTACTAGGGGATAGCCAATTTTAAGGATACATGACATAACATGTAGATCTAGGCACAAAGGGATACAGACAAAGAATGGATACAACTTCAATTCTACATCAACGCAGAGGAAGTTGAATGGGAAATAAAATATTGGATGGATGACTGGAATATCCCATTCATCACCAAGGACATGCCCAAAGGGAAAGAAGTGGAAGTAGGGTCATCCAAGAAATTTTCAGGGGGAAGCATCGCGACCAAGAAACCAACACAGTAGATGAAGCCTGGTCTAAAGACAGTGTAACATAATAAGGGAACTACCCCAAACAAGGATAGTAAGATAGGAAAAAAGAGCAATGCCCCACACACGAGTAACAAGGAACGAGCGAAATAACAACATAGGGAACCTCGACGACAACTACTCCTCAAGAGACAAGGCCACCCAAACGACCGATCAGACATATAGGTGGGATGCACAAGAAGGCCAAGGTCTAGAAATACATCCTGGAATACACAATCATCAAGGATGATGTTGATTTAGTCACGGAGAGGGTGCAGGACCGCATAGTGGAAGAGTATGAGGAGGCTGAGAACCAAACATAAAGGATAAGGAAGGACTTGACCGACATTAAGTAGGTCTTGGAACATATACAAGAACCACAACTACAAGAGAGGGGAGTAGAACCGATCCCTCGAGCAACCAAAGTAGGGGGGGAAATCGCACAGAACAAGGAAGACACAATAAAAATCATAGCACAAGAAAGTCCTAGCTTCTAGATAACAACAAATTTGATACAGTTTTAGGAGGCCATAGCACAAACGCCACTTAAAGACCTGGTGCAGGTAGAGTTGGTATTGGCTAAAATACCAACAAAGGAGTTGTACAAGGTACAAGTGTCACATAGGAAGTGTAATCACAATCCAAAGAAGATATGACACAATTTCAAATCACCATGGATGGAAAGGATGCACCATAAATTGTGGTAGAGTAGTTCCAGCTGGAGACACAGGAGGAGAAGCCACGTGCAGATAAATTGGATTAGAATCTGAAGGAAGTCTTCAAAAATATTCCAAATAACGTGCAGGTAGTTGTGAGAAATAATGAAGAACAAATTAAAATCATTGCATAGACACTCAAAGAGTATAATAAGTAGATCAAGAAACTCAAGGAAAAATTAGCACCAACCACTCCTCCCAAAGTTACAGTTGAAAGGGAACAACACGAAGCCATGGAAATAGAAATGATGGAAAGAGAAGCCAAAAAGGTCACATAACTTTTTGATAGGACCGCACAACTATGGATGACATTGGAGGAAGATGAAAAGGTCCAACAACTAGACCAATAATAAGAGAAAATCAACACTTCAATACATAATTTGAAGCAGCGACAAAAGGCCATAAGAATTACAGAATGATTAAAAGGCATGCAAGAGATGAAGACCATGCAGAAATAATTGAAGACTACGTAGAATAACAAGTAGGCAAGGCAAACCCAGTTAGAACCCCTCCAGGAGAAAGCATTGCAAATAATTTTTGAACTTGAGGAGTAGAATAAAAGGATCACTTAGGATCATTATTATAGCACAAACTATATGAAGGAACACATCACAATGTAGAGGGTAGAAGAGCTTGTAGATAAAGTTGCACAAGCGAGATCGAAATGGGAAGAATTAGAAGGAAATTTTCACATCTTGGCAAAGGCTGTAAAGGGAGCGTGCACCACCTGAGTGGTTTTGGATGAGCCACATGTCAGTGTTGGGGGATTTTTGGGTGTAGGCCTATTTTGAGAAGGAAGTCTATTTTGGGCGCAAGCCTATTTTTGGAGAAATATATGTTTTGAGAAAGACCTATTTTTGGAGAAATATCACCCAATTATGGAGCCTGCGCAACAAGTGGAAATAAAGCATCATGCAAGAGGAAAATCAACGTGGCACACAAGAAGATAATCCTAACCATGATAAGGTTAGGTTTTTTGGTAATATCGTAAGGACTATAATCCATAAAGTAGTATAAATAAGGACCTAGGATGTCTAGGAGAGAGATAGATACAAATATAGATATATAGAGATACATATCAAGACGAAAGAGAGAGATATAGGTCTCAGTTGAGAGGATAAGGGAGAATATATCATAATAGAGAGAGTTGATTATTAATATTTTGTGGGTTGTTGATTGTAATAATTCATGTAGAAGAGTTAAGTAAGGTATTACTTGAGGGTTAGGTCACATGCTGAGGAGMTTGGTGTGATCTAGTCCACCTCACAGAGGGTTCTTGGCCTCATTTTGATTTTATTACTGAAGATGTAATGGGAGAAACACCTGACTTTGAAGAAGAATAAATAAAAGAGAAGAGAGTTAGATATTTGTGGAYGTATCCCTGAGAGAGGGTGAACCACGATAAACCTTGCCTTATGTGTGATGGTTAATGAATTCTCTAATTTCTGTTGATTATTAGATTAAGAATGAATGGTTAAAGTATATATAACACCATGCATGTATAGGTTAAAATATGAACGAATCATAGAAGAAATTGAATGGTTAACAAAGATAATGCATAAGGAGGAAAGAAAAAAATCATGGATGCCCACTCATTCCTAGACTTCAAACACCTCAGTATTGCAGTCCCCCATAAAATCTATCTTGGCTAAGACTATGTTGTGCAACCTGTGCACAATGTTTCTTTCTGGATCATGAGGTGTTATACATGAAATTTTCACACCTAGGTACCTCTCCCTAAGTGTCGTAAAGTGTCATATAAGTGTCTCATAAACCTCAACACCATGGAATAACCTATGTCACAATCCCTAGTCAATGTGGATGAAGGATATATTACATGAAGGCCAAAATACCAAGTGCACATGAATTATTATTAATATTCATGAAAAAATAGATTATTTAAGTGTGAGAATCAAGTGCACATGAATTATTATTAATATCTGTGAAAAAGAAGTAATTAAGTGTGAGTATCCAACTCACTTTTGGTTTCCTATTTTTTAGGGAAGGTGGAGTGAAATATTTTCTCCCTAATTATCTTAGAGATCTCTTTTTTAGTGGATCTGATAAGAGATCCTCTCCATGGTGGTTAAGCTTCAAAATCCTATATAATGAAGGCTTTCCATGGAGGAGGAAGGAATGGAGAAGTTTATAGATACCAAACTTATGATCTCATAAGGAAGGAAGAAAATTGGAGGTAACAAAGTTATGGTCTTGAGAGCTTTGTGAAAGGGTTTGACAAGGAGGAATTGGAGAGGCTATTGTGACTTCATCAATGGTTTGTAAGTATCTCTTTGAGTTCTCATCAATACATGTGCTTGGCCTGTTTCCTTCAGTATTGTGTATACCTACATGAACTTGTCTTTAATGGATAGATCTAGTTTCAAACTAATCATAGTAGAATAGGAAGCATTATTTGTCTTTGATTGGATTGCAGGACTTGTTAAAGAGCTTAGGGTTCAGAGCTCAACTTGGAATAGACAAGGAAAAACATCGTAAAAAGGTACATAGTATTCCTCTTCTCTATAGATTATCTTAGATAGGTTTAAAGGGATGTCAGTGATCAAAGTTATCACCTTTTTGTCTTGGTCTTAGAGGTCTAGGATCCAAGAGGGAATTCACCTATCCATAGGGGAATTTTCCTACAAAATAAATTAGCGAATCTACTAGGGATAGAAATATATTTTTATTTCCTTGGATTGTACCTTCCATTTTCCCACATTTTAGATCATTTTTACTATTTGTTCATGATCCATTACCTGTCTCCCATCTTCACTAGCAATTTCACCAATTTTTATGCATTATGGGCAAGTTTGTTTTCCTTTTTTTGGCTCTTTTTTTGAGGTTCTCGGAATATCAATGCCCCCCCTGAGGCCATATAATAGTGATAATATCTCATAATATCTCCCCTACAATGCTTTATGGAGTGCTACAATGCTCTGTACCCTTGAGACAGGGAGCACTAGTCTCCTTTTTGGAGGATTTGTTTCCCTTTTCTGCTCAGAGTTTCTCAGCCTATTTTGTGGAAGTATTTACCCAAACTTTGTGATTGGTTTGTGAAGTTATTTAGGTTGATATTTTGTTCTTATAACCCCTTATTGTCTTGATTGGAGCTTGAAACATTTTCAGAAATGTGAAATTTCCCTTTCTAGCTTCTTGTTTTGTTGGGACAATTTAAGTGATTTCTCTTTCTCCCTGTCTTTTCTTGGATTCTTCTCTGCATCTTCTTGTACTCAATGAATGTTTGTAATTTGTTGAATCCTTGATTGAGTTCTTGTTAGGGAAATTTTCTACTTGTTTTCTTTCAGTTCTCATTTCTTTGAGTGCATGCTTTGTTTGAAACCTTTGTCGCTTCGTGTCTTTTGCATCTGCATTTAACTCTTTCTTATGATTAAAAGTTGTGGAGCATTGAAGGATATTCATCTTATTTATTTATACATTAGAATTAAAAAAATACCATACTTTCATTCTTTCTTTTGGGTAGTGAAACTAGCTTGCATTTGAACTAGCAAATTTGCATGGTTTTTGGCATTTTGGGACATTATGCATCTGGGAATGATAAACGTTTTCTCCTTCTCGTAATATAGCTTTCATCAAAGTGAAATATTGGAATTCGCATTTATTTACATTGTTTAGAGTAGGTTAAAACATCATTTAGTCCATGCCATTTTCCTCTTGAGTAAACAACAACCACTAAAATCAACGCTAAACTAAAATTTATCAGATATTTTTACATTTTCTGGTAGAAAACCTACATTAGTTTAAGGTGTAGGGATTTGGAATAGGTGTGAAAGATAACTCTCCAAAGATATCAAACAAACGTATCATATTTCGATAGGGAGAGAAAATCCAATTTTCGTATAAGCTTTCTGGGATCCCCCTCTCACACAGGGGTTATGCACGATGTCACGTTCGGGAGAGCTATGAAGATTATCCCTCTGTGGTTTGACTGTTTGTAGTAGTCAGATAATATATTGGGGGTTATTCTTGAGGTTCAATTGTATTCATTTGGTATCAGTGCTTCATGAATTTTGAATTCGTTCGGGATCCTCTGGAGTTCTGTCGGTCCACTTGTCCTCAGTTCTCTCGAAGGATTTCAGACTTGTTATCCTACCTATACGTTCGGACTGGATTGTCGACTGTAACTACCCAGGGGATAAATGCGAGTTGGTGTCCTTAGTAGCCATAATATTTAGGGTTTTTACACAAGGTGATTGTGAAGGGAAGTCTTCACTGTACCTGGAACAAACGGTGGTCAAAATCACTCGGGCTCCTTGGAGGGTAAATCCACGATTACTATGTGGAATCTTGCACCAAGGAGTAAGTCTGTTAATAAGTTCTTCATCATAACTATTCCACCTACTCTATCCCAACCCCTTCCTATATTGATCTCGCGACGTTGAATTTCATCACCAACTAGTGATTTCATTGTGGGAAGTTTTGTTTGATTGTTTGCTTCTCAGATTTTTAGCGTGTGTTGTTGATTTTCCCTAGCATACTCTAGGTTGGATATTTTTTTAATGGCATTAGTTCCCAAAACTACCAATGGAGAAACCCCTTTTGTGGGGGAAACTTTTGTTTTTCCTTCTTACGGAAACATTGGTCCTCATTACATCGCTACTTTGAGGCTTGCAGGTCTCTCAATTGGGTTACCAGTATGGTTGTTTTCCACTCTGGTAATCTCGAATGAAACAAGTGCTTCAAATGTAAGCACACCACCCACACCTCAACCTCATGTCGACTTTTCACCTTCTTCACCCGTTAAGTATCCTTCCCTTTCTCCTTCTTCGCCTAGTGAAAGATATAAAGCAGGTAGCCAAGTTGATAAGAAGAAGAAGAAACGAAAAGAGAAGAAGAAGAAGAACCAGAAAGGGACCAAGCCTCCAACTACATCATATGTTGGATCCAAGCTACCAACTACTGTTAATTGTACTGGGAGTGTTGATGAGGTCGATAAGACTACAACAAAGAATCTGAAATCCAAATTCCCTTGTAGTATTTGTAAGGGTGAACACTTTATGAGGGATTTCCTTGGTCTTCCCAAGGTCTTAGAAATGTGGTATTCGACGTCATCGACCCCTGCTATATATGTTGGTGATGCCTTGTCAACTAGTGATGTCAAGGTTGGTAGGAAGAAGAGAACTATCAAATTTCCTTGCATGTTATGCAAAGGTGATCATTACTCTCACCTTTGTCCTTGTATGGATGAGGCTTCTTCTCTTTTGGAAAAGCTTCAACTTCCAACTAGTTATCACAATATTTCCCCCAACCCATCATTAGTTCTTGGACTGATCAATCAAATTCCATCCTTGGTCAGTCTGGTTGATCAGGTGATTAATATAGTTTCATCCTCAATTGAACCACAAACCTAAGTATTTGATCCAGTTTCGTCATCTATCAGCCCCACTTTTCATCTAAAAAGTGAAACCCAAGTGACTCATCCAGTCCCTTCACCGGTTGGTCCCACCCTTCATACGAAGAGTGCCAAAGTGGTTGATCCAATTCCATCCTCAGTCGATCCCATTCTCTCTTTAGAGAGTGAAATCCAAGCAGTTGATCAATTTCCATCTGAAGACCCTATTCTCCCCTTGGAGAATAAAACCCAAGTAGTCGATCAGATCCCATCATCGGTCGATCCTACTCTCCCTCTAGAGAGTAAACCTGATATTTCCCATGTTTTTCTCATTGATACAGAATATACCGTACTAAGGAGAATTCCTCCTTCACCTGCGAAACCCCCTCCAAGTAATGAGGGAATCATTTTTTATTAGGGTGCACTAACTGGACCTCGTCTTTCCTCTCACATTCCTTTCAAGATTACAGTATAGGTTTTTGGTTGGGTCATTCCTTAGAAACTAATAGATGAAGGTGCGTTTGTTAGTATTTTATCCTCTATTTCTTGGCAAGCTTTCAGTTATCCTCAGATTTTACCAGTTACGCAGAATCTGTTAGATTTTAACAGATGAACCAGGCACCCTTTAGGAATCCTTCCTAAGTTTTCCATAACTTTGGGACCAAAAATTGTCTTTGTTGAGAGATTATGCCTATGCCATGAAAGATATTGTGTCCACTTTTTTTCATGTTATATATTTCCCTCATGATGGAAGAATTGTGGCTATTGATCAACTTTCATGCATTGATCCTAACTTGATTACCAACCTAATGGCCTACCTAAACGATTCTTATATGGAGACAGTATCACCCCTAGCACAAGTCAATTATGTGGTGTTATCTCTCATCTGTTCAAACCCACACGAGAGGGAATCTCTCCCTTCTCCTGACTTAGATCCGATAGTTGACATGGTCATCTCTTCGGTAGGGATATTAGAGCTAGATCTCCCTACCCTTATTGAGGTCATCGACATGTATTCCTTCCAGAGTTATTTTCTTCCATCTAGTGAAGATCTCTTGGAATCCATGATTGACGTTTGTCCCTTGACATGTATTCCTTCAAGGGAATTGTCCTCTTGGAAGCCGTGATCAAGCAGATGTCACGAGCATAGTTTTCCTCTCTGTAGCAATCTCGTTAAAAAATGAAACAAAAATCTGGGGACTGAACCCGGAGCCTTGAGCATAGTTCTTTTCCTGTGACAAGCTCGTTAAAAAATGAAATAGTCACCTCTCCCGAAAAGTCGAGTCTTTCGCTATATCTCGTAGATATTGAGTCGAGTATTTAGCTAGATATCGTAGATGACGAGTCAAGTATTTTGTTAGGTCTCGTATTTGAACCATCATTTCATCCACCCTTATCCCTTTTTTCCATCTAGTAGAGAAATTGGTGACAACCTCAAAGTCGATGAATGAATTGAAGCTTGGGGGGGCATGTCTCTAGCCTTTTATTATCATTCTGGAGTTAAGCCACTAGCTTTCCAAGTTGGGGGAAGAGTTCCAAACATCCATGGGTATCCCTATCTTTGGAAATTACGTTGGGAATTTACAATAATAGATTAATTTTGTTTCAAGCTTGTGTAAAAATGAAACCAAGACAGAGCTTAGTCTTTGTTCTTTCTCGTGCTCGTAAATACGTGAGAATATGTTACCAATCTTAGTATTTTCTCTTTCTTGTACTCGTAAATACATGAGAATAAGTTATCGATCTTAGTTTTTGTTTTTTCTTGTTCTCATAAATACATGAGAATGTAACCGAGTAGACTTTTATCACTTTTTCGGACTCATAAAGGTTATACGAAAAAGGAACCCCCTGGAGTATCCTTTAATCTCTTTTCAGAATCTCTAAACATGAAAAGATTGTCGAGTGATCTTGCTTCCTTTCACACTCATTAAAAGGTTTGAAAGGGCGTCTTTCGAGTGGTAGTTTATCTCTTTTTCGACCTCGTGAGACTAAAATTACAAAAAAAGATAACCCTGGAGTCACCTTTAAGTTATTTTCAGACTCTATAAACATGAAAAACCACCGATTTTTCCTTCTCTGGACTCATTAAAATTATACATTGAAGGGCCCATATGGGATTGAACCCTTACTTCTTCTAGTTCATTAAACAAAGGAAGAGGGACTTGCTGAAGGTGATTTATATTGAGCATGTGTTATCCTCCTCGAGCTCATTAAATTAAAAAGAGGTACTCATCTATCTGGGTGGGGGGAAAAATTGAAGGAAGTGGGTCAAGTTTTTTGAGAATCCTTTATGGCATCTTTTGTCTCCCTTGAACATGGCACCTGTTTATGTCTCGTATTACAGTTGGGTAATCTTCTTGTCTCTGAGTCATACCAATTCCATGTGTCGCTATACTTTTTCGTCCAATCAAAGAGTACACTTATTTTTGTCACATTACATTTTGGTACTCATCGAGTCAATTCTACCAAGTCAGTTGTTGTGTCTCATCATGTTCAAGGGAAATTTCACTTCAAACCATCCATCTACAATATTACCATTTTCCATTTCCCGTGTCACTCCATACTCATTTGATTCACCATCTTACATCACTTTCCTATGTCATTTTTGTGTCATTCATGGGGGATACATCAAAACCCTCCTTCGATGAGTATTTTCCTGTCGACTTCAACACATTATCCAAGACATAGAATTAGAAACCAATTAGTACCTTGGGACCTGCATGCCTCAATGGAAGGCCTCCTCGCTTCCGACAGTGGGCTTACATCATTGACCCATGATCGGATGATTCCACGAATGTTTGACTTCAACTCATTTATTCACATTCATTCGATTGTACAAGGGTACGTTGGGAGTCATTG
>ML807466.1:221452-232176 GCA_009831015.1 Picea engelmannii | reverse complement strand
TTGATATCTGTTGGTGTTGAGAATGTAAGATGAGTCTTGCATATATATCTAGTGATCTTGTAGAGTTGTACTCTATTTAGTTGTTTCTGAAAAACCCCCGGATTGAAGTCCATAATAAAAATAAAACTTGTACATACATCTTGTGTTCCTTGTGGAGATGATTTGTTGATGATATATTGTTGATATGTATTCACATCTAACTGATTTTTAATGAAAACAATGAGTAATGAGTAAATTTCGAATTCTAACTAAAGAGTTTTTTGTAAGAGGGAATTTTTGGGAAAAAGATCCCCACACTCATTCACCCCACCCCCCTCTAAGTGTTGTAGGTGTGTCCAACAGTTTTGGCCATGAATGCTATAGGTACCTTTTGTGCCATATTAAACATTTTTAACATGCCTAGAATTTTAATTTAGATCCATGAATTTGTTCTATAGTTCAACATATTTCCATGGACTACTCCTGTGCCTCAATCTGATTTTGGAGCAGAAAGTTATGGCCCTCAAAAGTTAACTAGGTCTTAAAATTTACCCTCCACTATTTGTCCTATAACTCCCTCATAAAATATTTGTTTGACAAATGATTTACACCATTAGAAAAATCTCTTCGGGATATTTCATTTGATTTGTACAAATATAATGTGCCTTAATACAGTCTTTTCTCATGGTTTTGAGTACCTAAAAACGTTGTTTAGGGCCTTAAAAACATGCTGCAAAAAGTTGACCTGCAAATAGTATACAATGTCATAGAAATTCATTGGTTTTCTACTATTGTAGACCATCCAAACGACTTCGTGTGCAACATTTTGAAAATTTACACCCATATTTAGAATACACCTCAATACCATAAGGTAGTGCATGCTCTGTGCACCTATAACTAGTGTGGCTCACTTCTCTATCGCACCAATATCTGGTGTGTACTACTTTTGTGTCATGCGCCAATATCTACAGAGGACAATTTTGGTTTATGCACTAATACCTATTGCCTGCAATTTTTTTGTCGCATGCTAATATTCCGCGCGTATTACACTCTACATGCTGCACCATGCCAAGGTTTAGTGCACTCACACCGTTCACTAGTACTCCACGCACACCATTAATTAAACCATCACGCGACGTAAATATTCAACATGCATGCATTTGATACCAACATTGCACTTGCACCAACAAATTTCCTCTATGCTCTGTCAATACTAAGTGCACACACCCTGCACACCAATATTATGCATGTGCACACTGCACGAGCCAACATTATGCATATGACCCCCAATCTGCACCACTGAGTGATAAAATTTGGTGCGCATACCACACACCATAATTTTTCCACGCTTCCTCTGCTTGCATCGTACAATGCAAAATTTTAGTGTGCACACTCACACACCATAATTTTTCACGCATTACCAACTCTGCACTGCACAACGCCAAATTTAAGTGTGCACACATGTGCACCATTATTTTTCATGCAGTACCAACTCAACACCGTGTAGCACCAAATTTAAGTGCGTGTTAGAGAAAGATTTGCCTCACCCTATGCAATCTTGCAGAGAGGACCTCACTCCATTTCCCTAAATAGACTTACTTTCCCTGATTGATGAATCCAGAGACAAAATTAAATATTTTTCCACTTGTATGCACCTTTCAAGTTATACAACAAGCGTATATGTCGGCTACTCCATTACATCCCGCGTACATCGGGATTTGTGCTAGAAAATCAAAATTAAATGTCTAGTTTCCATGTCACGATAGGAGATCTCTGATCCTTGGACTTCCATAAACTGGAAATGTTCTGAATCAGCCCTTCAGTTGCATTTTCAAGGCTATAAAGAAGCCAATTCCAAGCTATGGAAAGAAGGAGAGAATTCAACTTTAAGAGCAAAGTTACTCTGGAGAATTTATTACTTCATTATTGAGTCTGCATCCCTTTGTCTATTAAGTCTGAAAATAGTGTTTATACCCCAAGCTCTTCCCTTATTGATGGAGAACCTCTTTTTCTCCCTTATATGAGCTTACCTTTGGTGGAGAATTGAAGTGGTGGAGGCCCAGTTGGAAGGAACTCAGTTTCTTGGTTCTGAACCGTGTCGATACCAAAAGTCTATAATGTTTTCACTTATGTTGATCATTTATTAATAGAAATACTCCTTCCCCATCCAATTTATATCTTGAAAATATATGTATTATGATCCATGGGCATGTTTGTTTTGAATATTATAGGATTATGCTATCTAATGTGCTAACCTTTTATATCATCACTATATGTTTGCTTTGCTTATTTGTTGAGAACTTGTTGCAGTATAAATCTTTGGGTCGAAGTTCTCAATGGTGGACATCATCAAATGTTTGGATGAGGTAGGCCTCTTTCTTACCTCCTTTTCACATTAGTTTATATAGCATATGCTAGAATTGAGTCAATTTCTACAGTCACTCCTATCTGTTGTGGTTCACCCTAGCCATAGAGAGATTTTCCTCATAACAGTGCGTGCACCTGTGCACCATTATTTTTCATAAATTATCAATTATGCACTGCGTAGAATCCAATTTGAGTGTGCATGCATGCGCACCTTTATTTTTTTGTGCATCACTTATTCATGAATTCTGCTGCAGAAATTGGGGCTTTTGCCTAATTTTCACCCAATTTCCACCATGGAAACTATGGAACTATAAAATTTGGTCAATTTCACTCCGATAACACAAATTCAACCTATGCAGCAACAAATCATTGTTGGTTGGCATTCCCAGCACAAATTTTCCTAAATTCATTCACGGATTGAGAGTTTATTAAACCAAACTCCCTCCATCTGAAATGGCTTCCATGTAACTTCAAATTCAACCAATTCCAGGTCTGAATTTGCTAGAAAAAATATTAAATTAAAAATATCTCACCACTTAGCCAAATTTCTCAAATTCCCCACAAATTTAATAACAAAAATTGGGGATTTTTCCCAATTCCATGCAATTGCTTTTGATTTTTACCATAGAAGAATTGTAGCTTGAAATTTGTCCACTCCAAAATAAACTCTATATGAAATTTTTCTTCAACATTCAACTTGCTCGGCCCATTGTTGGACACACTGACTACACTGAGAAGGGGGGGGGGGTGAACAGTGTAGGGCTCTTTTTACCAAACTTCCCTTTCACAAAACTCCTTAGTCAACAATCACCATTTACTCATTACTTATTGTTGTCATTTATAATCAATTAAATGTGAACATGCATCAGCAACATATATCAACTACATATATCATCAATAAATCATCACCACAAGGAACACAAAGAACACACGATGTATGTACAATTTTCTTTTTATTACAGCCTACAATCCTTGGGTKATCAGCAACAATTGAATAGAGTACAACTYTACAAGAGCACCAACTCTATAATGCAAGACTCATCTTACACCCTCARCACCAACTGAGATGAGACAACAATCCWCAACATATATTAATATGTCAATAGGTACGCGACCTGWCGGTAGTGGAGCACGCGTATGTATRCATCCTACCAKTTGTACAACTTGTGCATGTACATGGCCAGTATGTACTACATCTTGTGTTTCACTTCTGAGTTACTTAGGGTCTTTACTTCAAGATAAACTCAAATCCTCTACAACCTTCAATCACATTCACTTATGTCTTTCACTGTCCAATCTGAACCATAACTAGTCACAACACATCCAAGATCTCCAAAAACTTACTCATGCTTCTCAACCATACAATATGAGTGCTACTCAATCATGTATAAGAAACTAGTATACTATAGAAATCATATCAGTATTGAATCATAAGAGTGTTGCTCACTCCATCAACCAACACAAACCAAATCACAACAACCATACCAATAATTCCTTAAACATTCACCACACAACAAGCAAGAGTATCCATCAAGACAACAATGTAACCATACCAGAGTTTCTATGGCAGATCTGAGCCCATAGAATGCATATCTGGAACTTGATTCAGTCTTCAAGATCCTAGAACTAGCTCACACACAAGTCTTCATGATTTTATCCACTGTACGCGCTCTGTCCTCATTCAGCCCACATATGTACGTGCCATGGCTCACTGTAGCCCACGTATACCACAGAAACTAGGGTTTCTAAACTTCCAAGATTTTTTCCTTCATGATCTCAGACTTACCAAAACTTTGATGCATCCATGAGATCCTCTAGATCTCCTTTCTCTCAGAATAGATCTTCAATACATGCTCAAGAGATTCATTTCACAACAGACCCTTGCCTCTTATTTATACTCTCTAAGTAGCTTCCTTAGAAGCATCTTCTAGGTCACTTGGCCCACATAGTCACTTATGCTCAACTTTGCCCAAATTTCCACTTGTCCTATGTATCCAATGGCCACTTGACCACTTAACCCTCTTTCCATATTTTAGGGTTAACCTTTTCATAACTACTTTCCATAAATAGAAAGTTCTCCATTTATTTGATTATTAAAATATTCTTCCTTGACTTTGTCACTTTACTTTATTATTTAAATAATCACTTCACTTCATTTAAATAATATCTTCTTTGTAGGCATTTTGACTTCTTTGACCTTTTGGGGCTTTAGGCCATCATATGAGGGTCCTCCAACTTCGTAAGGCCATAACTTTCAAACCGTGAGGAGTTATGTGACATTCCACATACCACCGGAAATGGTATGAAAAGCACTATCCAATTAGGATAGTTTCACTGACACATTCGATGATATTCATGTTATTATTTCACAATGAAGAATGGGTTCTCCAACCATACTTCTAGGATAAATAAACTACAAAGCGTATTCCCGTGAGGGATTTCACCATAAGGGGACCACTTTGGAGTTCATCCATTTTTACTCCTTATCAACCATGATAAGACAATAATGAGTCATATTTACATCAATCCAACTATGCATCATATATCAAATAAACAATATCGATCCATCTTCATCTTTGCATCATGTATTAATGACAAATCATTGATCCATCTTCAACTAAGCATCATATTAATGACAACTCATTGATCCATCTTCATCATCATATGACTATGATTATACTTGACATCTAACCATTCACATCAAGGACAATACATATTATATTAGTATGTTAAGACATTGTTCTGTTGACATCAATCAATCCCTTGACATCAATCAATCACTTAACATCAATCCTTTGACATCAATTAATAAAACCTTTTTCATCAATGACAACATGATCCAACAATCTCCCCCTTTGGCATTGATGGAAATACCAACATTTATGTCAACACCAATCATTTATGTCAACATGTAGACAAGGCATTTCTCTACATCAATAATCATCAATCACATCAATGTGACTATCTTTCCTCCTTTGACATCAATGGAAAAGGATAGTTCTCTCCTTGAGGATGCTCCCCATGCCTGAACTCTCCTTAGGGCTTCTCCCCCTACTTGAATTCCCTTGATATTATTATGAATAATCTCTCCCCTTTTGAAAAATGGATACTACTCTAATGTAATGTTGAAGATACATTTCCCATGCTCCCTCTATGACCATCACTCCACCTGGAATTATGCCTCTATGCTCTTTCTTCAAGAATAGGTATATTTTACCAAGTATGCATCTAATAAATATCTCCTCCTAGAATCATGGGAAGAAAAATGACTCCCCCTATCTTCTCCACAATACGAACAATCTACTTCTGCTGCAAATGCTACTGATCAAATGGATCATAGATCAACCACTCTTTCTATGATGATCCTTGGACCTGTCCATGCATTAAAACTCGTGTCATACCAAAAGATATGTCAACAATGAAAATAGAGAATCATGAATAAAACATCAACCAAGTACATCATGTACGAAATTGTGTTGCCACCATGCACAACACCCATGTACATCAATACCATACAATGTGCCATAAGATATCATCAATGGGGTGTATCAACCATATACCTCTACCAACATGTTAACCATGTGCTTGAAAACAAGTGTCATATCACCAATGATATGCCTCTACTATGAACCAAGTGCCACAACCATCAAATGTCTCATGTACCAAAGTATATGCTAATCAAGTAATACCAATCGTGTACTTTTATCCAAGTACCATTGTCCAAACATATACCATCTATGAGTGAACCCTCATGCATTAAACATGAATCACCACTTGTACCAAGAAAGTATATTAACTATGCACCAATATCACTCTAAGATGAATTTTAATCAAGATGTGTCCTCATATATGTATGCCAAATCTACCATATAAACATGTGCCAGCCAAATTGCTAGTAGGTGCCTCTACCAATGCACTAGAAATGTACCAATCATGCATCAACTATAGATCAAGCTATGAATCCTCAAAAAAGTATAACATGACTGACTATATGCCTCACATGAACTCACCAACTACATGTCCCAATATGTAGTCCATCCATATGCCAAATGCATGCACACATTTATCCAACAAGTGTGCTTCTAATAATACATCATAAGATATATCAATCAAACTCAAATATGTACCAACCATGCATATCAATAGATCAACCTCCATTCACTACAAAAAATATTAGGCATCCAACATGTACTAGAAGTGTGCTTCAATAGATCAATGACATCTCTAGCTAGCATCATCATGATATATCTCATAACCAAAGTGCCATAACTTCACTGTCATAACCAACATTGTTCTTCAACAGAAAATGCATGAATCCAAACTCAAGGATTAGTACCATGCATCCAAGATAGTCTTTCATCACTAAACCATATATCAACATCATACATACAACATGTATGCCATCATGTAATCATGAGCACCTGTAAAAAACCATGTTAGATCATGTAACAAACAATGTCAGATCCTGCAACACAAGTTATATCATCACATCAAGTTGCAACCCTTGTGGATATCCATTTTCCCAAGGCTTTACCACATATATGAGGCCTTCTGCACAAACATCTCCCGTATGTGCGTGACCTATTCAAGGTCAGCCTGCCTATGTATGCGATTGTTACCACTGTAACCTGCATATTCTTCTGAAGATGACACACTTGAGCTTCCCTTAAGGCTTCCATTCTGCTCCAGTTGTTCAATCTTCTTCACCCACTTTGGAAGGTCTCCTTGCTTCTTAGAACTTGAGCTCTGATCTTCCATATTTTCAAAAATGTCTCCCTTCCTAAATTCATTCCTTCTTCTAGTCATGCTATATGAAGTCCTAATCTTGGAATTTCTTCTTGTGTTCCAACAATCCTGGGATTTGTGGCCAAATCCACTACAGTTGTAGAATCTCATGGTGTGACATTGAACAACAATGTGTCCTACTTGATCACATCTCCAACACATTATAGTGTTATGAAATTTTCCATTATTTCTCCTTGCATAAGATATGCATTTGAAATCTTTGTGACCATATTCATTACATGAATAACAATGACCATGAAAAACATTTCATACCTTTGTTTTGGTGTCCATCCCTTTTGAGGTGTAAATATGGATTCTTGATGTCTTCCTTGCTTTGTTCTTTTGAAATTTTCCTTGCCTTGTGTAGATGGTTGACTTGCAACATTGTCTTCATTCTTTGAGAGTGAGGGACTTACCTCATGCTTATTTGAGTTGCTTTCTTCAACATCTGTAACTTCTCTCTTGTATCCAAGACTTGTGTTATCATTTGGTGATCTTTGACTTTCCAAGATCTCATTCAAGATTGTTGAGCTATTCAAGAATTTGTTTGACTTCTCCACTTTCTTTCCAATATCAACAACTTCAGCTTCTAACTTATGACATGACTCTTTCTTTTCATTTACTTGATTCTTCAATAGTTCCTCTACCCTTTTGGCTTCTTCAATTTGGGTCTTGAGATGGACAATAATTTCAAGACTTTTGCTAATCTCATCATCTACCTTCTTATCTTATTTTTCATTCTTTAGTCTTGTGATCTCTTCTTCCTTTTCTTCTAATTGAGTATGTTTACTCTCTTATTGTTCTTTCATCATTTTCTTTAACTTCAAGATGTGCCTTTGACTCTTCTTAAGAAAAGTTTTAGTGTTATTGGAAAGATAGTTATAGTCTATATAGTAATGATTAGATTTGTATTCATATAGACACCGCTCAACTTTCTTTTGAGGTTCTGATAGTTCTTCTTCTATTATTTCCATGGGAAAACTACCATCAAAATATACACAAACTATTTCTATATTTTCTTCTTCACTTGTAGAGAAATATTCAACATCATCACATTTTGAATTATTGCAATCAAGGGTTTGTGAAGATTATTTACCTTCATTTGAAATGTCTTCAATATATTCCTTTTTTCCAACATCATCACATGATTCTTTACCTTCATTTGAAATGTCTTCAAGATCTTCCATTTTGCTAACATCATCACATGATTCTTTACCTTCATTTGAAATGTATTCAAGATCTTTATTTTTGCCAACATCATCCCATTTAGAAATAATGCAATCAAGAGTTTTTGGAGATTCTTTACCTTCATTGATCTTGATGGAGTTGTCTTCAATATCTTCCTTCTTGCTTTGGTATGCCTCCTCTAGATTTAGCCATAGATCCTTGGCGGAGGTGCATTGTCCCATGCTCTCTTTGATAGGACTTGAGAGTCCACTAAGAATGGTATTGAGAGCCAATGCATCATTCTTCTTTCCTTCCTTTTGAGCTAGAAACTTTGACTTGTTCTTCAAGGAAATTGATCCACCAATGGATGCCTTCAAATGCCTGCTCCCATTTCCTTCAAATGCACTCTAATTTCTATTCTTCAAGTAGAATAGTTTTCCTCATCAAGGATTTGAACTTCGTCATCCAATTGTGTGTCCATGGACCTCCTCCAATATTGTTAAGGATTATAGTGAAGGACTAATCTGATACCAATTGTTGGACACACCGACTACACTGAGGGGGGGGTGGGGTGAAAAATGTATGGCTCCTTTTAAAAAACTTCCCTTTCACAAAACTCCTTAGTTATCAATTTACATTTACTCATTACTTATTTCTGTCATTTATAATCAGTTAAATGTGAACATGCATCAAAAACATATATCGGCTACATATATCATCAATAAATGATCACCACAAGGAACACAATATGTATGTACAATTTTCTTTTTATTACAGACTACAATCCTTGGGTTATCAACAACAACTGAATAGAGAACAACTCTATAAGAGCACCATCTCTATAATGCAAGACTCAACTTACACCCTCAGCACCAACTGAGATGAGGCAACAATCCTCAACAAATATCAATCTGTCAATAGGTAGGCGACTTGTCGGTAGTGCAACACGTGTATGTAAGTGCCCTACCAATAGTATAGCTCGCATATCTATGCAGACAGTTTGTACTACAACCTGTGTATCACTTATGAGTTACTTAGGGTTTTCTCTTCAATATGAACTCATATCCTTTGCAACCTTCAATCCCATTCACTTATGTCTTTCACTGTCCAATCTGAACCATAACCAGTCACAACACTTCCAATATCTCCAACAACTTACTCATGCTTCTCAACCATACAATATGAATGCTACTCTGTTAAGAACCAAATATCAATATAGCATAGAAAAACCTCAGACTAAGTACTCAACGCCTTGAAAAAGAGAGAATTTCAGACAATAAGCCTCTTCAAGGGGGAAACCTCCTTTTACCCCACATAAATGTTCAAGTACAAGATGATTCCAAATGAAAATGTTTCCTTGGTATATATAGGAGACTAAGAGGTATAATTACAACTAATGGAATAAATCCGACATAAATAAAATAACATTACTAATCTAATATGCCCCAATTAAGGGGAAATGAGGCAATATTATGGATTAACATGCCCCTCCCCTTGAGACAAGTGTTGTCCGCAACACTTGAGTAACTCTGGATGCTTCTATATAAAATACTCATCTTCCCAAGTGGAATCTTCAGCTGGTAGTTTCCTCCATTTAATGAGATACTTTGAAATGGATCTATTCCTCAGCTGGAAAATTCTTGTGTCAGTGATGGCTTCATGCTCCAATATGATTTTTCCTTCCTCATCAAGTTTTGGAAATATAGTTTGAACTGGGATCTTGTCACCTATAACCTTCTTTAAGCATGAAACATGGAAAACTGGGTGTACTCATGAAGATACAGGCAACTCCAATTTGTATGCCATAGTACCAATCTTTTGCAACACCTTAGAAAGGCCATAGTACTTTGGTGATAATTTATTATCCTTCTTGGCTTGCTTGAGGGCCATCTGTTTGTATGGTTGTAGTCTTAAAAACACCCAATCCCCTACTTCAAAAATTCTTTCACTACAATGTTCATATGGTTGTTGTTTCATGCGATTATGTTCCATGGTCAGGTTGTCCTTTAAGATTTGGAGAACTTGTTGTTGATGCTCGATGTGATCTTCCACTGCTTGAACCTTAGATTTTTATTTTAGAGAAGAAGTGATCGAAGGAGGGTGGTATCCATAGAGTGCCATAAAGGGTGTCATCTTTGTTGCAGTATGAAAGGAAGTTTTATACCACCATTCTTCCAAGGGTAACCATTTGAACCATTGTGTTTGTTTATCAGAGACAAAGTAACGAAGGTAGCCTTCAAGACATTTTTTCACTACCTCGGTTTGTCCATCATATTGAGGATGATAGGATGAGCTATGAGCCAATTGAGTACCGAAACAAGAAAATAATTCTTTCCAAAAATTTCCAGTGAAGATGGGATCTCTTTCACTTACCATAATCTTTGGACTACCTTGTAGCTATTGAAATGTCTCCATGAATGCGATGG
>ML807466.1:208298-218920 GCA_009831015.1 Picea engelmannii | reverse complement strand
TTGCCACCTTAAATGCATTCTCCAATGATTTGGGTTCCCAAAGGCGAACCTCATGTTGAATGTTATCCTTTAAAGTTCCTATGAATACATCAATCAAGTGATCATATAGAATATATGTTACCTTTATATTCAATGTTTGGAAGTTCTCAATGTGCTCGGTAACTGGACCCTTTTGCTTGAGATTTATCAATTGGATAAAGAAGGTATTTCTTCTTGTATCCTCATAGTGTGCTATCATTTATTCCGTGAAAATTGTCCAAGTGACGAGTGATTTGTGAGAACAAAGACATCGATACCATACAAATCGATTGCGTTCTAAATATAAAGAAGCAATTCATACCTTTTGTGTATATGGCACATTATGTAGATCAAAGAATTGTTCCATCTGAAGTATCAATGTGATTGGGTCCTTGCCATGAAACTTCCTCATATCGATCTTAGGAACGTGGTTGGTCTTCAACCCAGAGTTGGATTTTCTCCATTCTTGATTCACCTTCCTTGTGTCCTCATCATGAATTTCATGGGATACATTTTCACTTTCAGGTGTCCTCTCTATTAGGAAATTTTTCAATTCTTCCATGATCTCCCCTTTTAAACCATCCATATTAGCATCCAACTTAGCTTCCATTGAATCCATCTTAGTATCCAACTTAGCTTCCATTGAATCCATCTTCTTTTTTAGTTCATTTATGTCCCTAAGCATTTTTTCACCTTCATCAAGAGTCCAAGTAGGATTGTCTGGAGGCTTATTTGGTGTAGAAGTTCCCTTTTTTGGTGGCATGTTGGCCAAGTATCACTTTAAACCTTGATTTTGAGGTGGTTCTGCTAGACAATCTTTATTTTATTATATCTTCAAAATTTCGGCCCTTCTAAGTATGAGATTTTATTTTTTGCAGGTCTTTGATATTTCTTCTCTTCAATGCCCCAGGTCTGATAAAAATTAGATGTGCCAAGTGGAATTTACGGTAACTTCCCCACAACTTGATGATTTTTGGCCTTTCCATAAGATCTCACTTGTATAGCGTGCCCCGCACAAAATAATTGATATAAAATTTTGAAACTTGTAGAAGAACTACTACGGGCTGTCTACTATCCAATGCAACTAGTCTCACTCAATTTGTATACTCTAGGATGAATTTATAATTGTTTTACCTGGAACACCTGCTTGATATGAGTCAATAGGACTAGTCAGATACCCTATCTTCCACAGGGTGTATCTACAAATTTAAGATGACCCAGAAGCTGAAATTTCTACCACAGACACCTTACTAATTTCTGAGAATATCCTCTGGATTTTAGGGTCTTAAACATTACAGAAAAAAAAATTATAGCTAAAATTCCGCAATGACTCAATTCAATATGATTCTAGAACCCTATTGTAAAAGGGTTGTATCTCCGAAAGTATAAGGCCTCAAGAGATGAAATTTTAACCCAACGCACCTTGATCCGTCTACTAAATATCCTCCAAGTTGTTCCTTTTGAATCATTGTAGAGAAAACGTTATAGTGAAAATTCCACAGTGTCTCAGATGTAGCAACAAAACCCCAAGATCTTGAGCTCTGAAACCATATGTTAAGAACCGAATATCAATATAGCATAGAAAAACCTCAAAATAAGTACTCAACGCCTTGAAAAAGAGAGAATTTCATATAATAAGCCTCTTCGAGGGGGAAACCTCATTTTAACCCACATAAATGTACAAGTACAAGATGATTCCAAATGAAAATGTCTCCTTGGTATATATAAGAGACTAGGAGGTATAATTACAACTAATGGAATAAAGCCGCCATAAATAAAATAACATTACTAATCTAATATGCTCCAATTAAGGGGCAATGAGCCAATATTAGGGCTTAACATACTAAATCATGTATAAGAAACCAGTATACTATAGCAATCATATCAGTACTGAATCATAATAGTGTTTCTCACTCCATCAACCAACACAAACCAAATCACAACAGCCATACCAAGAATGCCTTAAGCATTCACCACACAACAAGAAAGAGTATCCATCAAGACAACAATGTAACCATACCAGAGTTTCTATGGCAGATATGAGCCCACAGAATGCAGATATAGAACCTGCTTCACTCTTCAAGAGCCTGGCACCAAATCACACATAAGTCTTCATGACTTTAACCATTGTACGCACTCTGTTCTCATTCAACCCGCATATGTATGCGCCATGGCTCACTGCAGCCTGTGTATACCTTAGAAACTAGGGTTTATGAACTTATGAGATTTTTTTCGTCATGATCTGAGACGTACCGAAACTTTGATGCATCCAGGAGATCATGCAGATCTTCTCTCTCTCAGAATATATCTTCAATACATGCTCAAGAGATTCATTTCACAAGAGACCCTTGTCTCTTATTTATACTCTCCAAGTAGCTTCCTTAGAAGCATCTTCTAGGTCACATGGCCCACATAGCCACTTGGTCCACACAGTCACTTATGTTCAACTTTGCCCAATTTTCTACCTTTCCTATGTATCCAATAGCCACTTGACCACTTAACCCTCTTTCCATATTTAGGGTTAACCTTTTCATAACTACTTTCCATAAATAGAAAGTTCTCCATTTATTTGATTATTAAAATAATCTTCCTTGAATTTGTCATTTTAATTTATCATTTAAATAATCACTTCACTTTATTTAAATAATATCTTCTCTGTAGGCATTTTGACTTCTTTGACCTTTTGGGGCTTCAGGCCATCAAATGGGGGTCCTCCAACTTCGTAAGGCCATAACTCTCAAACCATGAGGAGTTATGTGACATTCCACATACCACTATAAATGGCATGAGAAGCACTATCCAACTAGGATAGTTTCACTGACATGTTAATTGATCTTAATCTTATTATTCCACAATGAAGAAGGGGTTCTCCAACCATACTTCTAGGATAACTCAACCGCAAAGCATCTTCCCATGAGGGATTTCACCATAAGGGAATCACTTTGGAGTTCATCCATTTTTACTCCTTATCAACCATGATAAGACAATAATGAGTCATCTTTACATCAATCCATCTATGCATCATATATCAAAGAAACCATATTGATCCATCTTCATCTTTGCATCATGTATCAATGACAACTCATTGATCCATCTTCAACTAAGCATCATATTAATGACAACTCATTGATCTATATTCATCATCATATGACTATGATTCTACTTGGCATCTAACCATTCACATTAAGGACAATACATATTAGATTTGTATGTTAAGAAATTGTTCCTTTGACATCAATCAATCCCTTGACATCAATCAATCACTTGACATCAATTAATCAAACCTTTGGAATATATGACAACATGATCCAACACCCATCCAGGCTCAGTGTTGAAAATTGGAGCTCTGATACCACATTGTAGCATCCCCAACCAATTGGTCCATACCAACCAAAAATTATAACTTTGATACCAAATTAAAACATACAAATACTCTGCAAATACATTTATTCGTACAGAATAATAATGGAAACACACATGCAACATCCACAGGAAAAACCTATAAAAATAAACACATAAACAATAATCCAGCACATAACTTAACACACAATTGACACTTATCTTGGTAAAAATATCACCGACTGTGTTTATACCTTCCACGTTCCTCCCAGCCTTAGACCACACTGCTCAAAACTCTCAATAGTGGGTCACCTCGAAGTTGGGGATAAAATCCACCTAGGTAAAGGAATTCCTAACTAGGATGATGTATCTCAAACCATAGGAAAACTTTGTCACAGGTGCCAAATCAAACTAACATCCTACAATCCCTCATTCCCCACATGTCTGTCACACCCAAGGAAGTGTACCCCTCTCTTCTCAACAGTCCCTCACCTGCCCCACTTCCTTTTTGGGGCTTCAACAACAGGACGGACATGAAATCTTAGAGCCCTGTAGCTGCAGTTTGGCACCTTCCAAAAATAAATTCCCAACAATTCTATCACCTATAGATAATTTACTATGAGCCTGACAACCCACCTCTTCAATATCCCATGGGCATGACAACCTGCTTCTTCAGTCCAACTCATAAGCTAACCAAGTACAAGTACAGGTACAGGTATGGGTACATGTACAATGATAGTAACAAGAAGGTACCAAGGAGAACTAAATGAGTGAGTGAATGATGATGTAAAATGAACTAAGTCCAACCTATATGTATGCATGTTCCCAACTTGACACTTGTCATGTTGAGAACTACGTTGGCCCACTTGTCCCCATTCTTAGAACTTAGGATAAAATAATTATTCATACTTTGTACTTTAAGGAATATTAATATAATATTCCTTTGCGCTTAAGCTTCCTATCTTAGCCCCTTATCCTTAACTTTTAGCCCCCTTTCCCTATCTAGTGGAGTTTATTCCCCCATACTCTTTTACATGGTTGGTTTTTCGCAGTGATTTTTTTTTCATTAATATTTGTGTGTGATTTACATTTGTAATACAAACATATTGTCATTGTTTTATCCAAGATCTCCAGCCTCAAAAAAATGAACATATACACGAAGACTCGTTGGCCTCAAGATCACGCACTCAATTTGTTGCGCGTGATATCCTAGGATGTGTGCACTAATTCTTTTAGTGTGTAGCACATATGCGTGCTATATTCTAGAAGGTGCTTACAAAACTAATTCCAAGACTTGATACAAACAACTCACTAGCTTATATACATATTTACATATTTACATTTATAGTTGGGGTTCATCCTAGGGGTATTGCATAATCAATGCATTAGAAGAACTTAAGAAGGAATGAAAGAAAAAAAATTCATTGAAGGCCAATTTAAAAGTAAAAGAGGGATCTCAGAATTCCAACTTTGAATAACTAGAGAAGATAACCACGAGTCTAAAATTTCAAATAGAAGTAGACAAAAGAATTGAGGAAACACTTATAAGTTAGTTAGAAGAAAAGGACAAAACGATTGGAAGCTTGGAAGCAAAAATAGTCTCTTTAAGGAAAGATATTTAGAAGAAAGATATGTAGAAGAAGAGCACCATAATATTGGATAAAATAATCATCAGTAAAATACCATCTTATGAAAGATCTTGACTAGGATACAATCAAGTATAAAATGAGAAAGGATCAAGCTCCAAGACAACAAAACATGAAGCAGGAAAAAATAGTTATGTAGAGATTGTCAAAGATTTTGTCAAGAAGGAAGAATGCATGCCCCCAAAAAATAACATTCCAGAAATAAATAAGACTCAAGAAAATGAATTCAGAAGGAGTGCATCACAAATAATATAATCTTCTTCTAGGTATCAAAGGTTCTTTTATGATCATCGTTTTAATTGTGCTAATTTTGGAAATAAATTTGTAAACTGCAGATCCTATGCCAAGAACCAAAGAAAATCAAAACAGTTTTGGTTCATTGAGAAATTAAGTAGAATGCTACAAATGCAACAATTTTGGACACATAGCGAGGAATTGTAGATTGACCATTCCACCCATGGAATCAAAGAAAAACATTAACAGACAGATTTCAGAACCATAAGAGATATGGAAAAGAAAGCAAAATCAATGCTCACTTTCTCTGCAATCCCAACACATGAAAAGTGATTGGCATGTTGACAGTGGTTGTTAAAAGCATATGATAGGTGACAAGAACATGCTTCTAACTATGAAGAAAGAAAGAGATGCATCTATTTCATTTGGCAATAATCATTCAATTAAAATTATATGTAGAGGCACAATTAAGCTTGGAAGCAAAGATGCCATGGAAGAAAATATTCTACTAGTCGAAGATATGAAACAAAATATGTTGAGTGTAATGTTGGACATACCAATCACACTGAGAGGGGGGGGTGAATCAATGTAGGGATCTTTTTACACTTCTTTCAAAAATTAGTTAGCAACCACTTCAAATATTATTATTCATTCACAATTAGCTACTTGCATATAACAACACCATTCATCGATAATAGAGAACATTGAACCATCACCATAATGAACACAAAGAACATCATATATATGTGTAATATTTTGTAATATGTTGTTACATGATACTACAATCTCTGATGTTTATCATCACCAACTTAAAAAGAGCACCAAATCCAAGAGAGTACCAACTCTCAATACAAGACCCAGCTTGCAGATGTCAGCACTAATTGAGATGTGAGGAATCTAAACTTCAAATACAATACCAAGCTTGTAGACAGAAGACAATATGTCCAACCTGTACCAATAACCTATCACAATCTATACCAATCAACTTGTACTATCAACCATATACATCAATCACTCACACAACTTGTACCATCACAAGTACATCAACTATGCACAACACAACCTGTCACAACAACCTCTCACATCAACTTGTATCCTCTATCAAATTAGATATGATATCATGGATCTCATGTTCATGATCACAATAGAAATACACAACATGAATACCATACATCAAATACCAACAAAAAAATACCAACTATATCCCATAACAAATCTGATATATGAAGCAATATTGAACAACCAATACCATCTCAAGAGATAAATCCTAGCTCACAAGACTACCTCAAACAAGATGTGCCATATGTCTCATAAATAGACTCCAACC
This sequence comes from Picea engelmannii, assembly GCA_009831015.1. Lineage (NCBI taxonomy): Eukaryota > Viridiplantae > Streptophyta > Pinopsida > Pinales > Pinaceae > Picea > Picea engelmannii. The sequence continues at coordinate 212,356 of ML807466.1, read as the reverse complement.
ATGCATTAAATATTATGCCAATATAACCAACTATGAACCAACACTAAAATTCAGTAGATCAACCACATATCGACTCTACAGGAATCCTTAAACTTCCAAGAGGGCATCCAACACATTTACAAGACATACCCTCAACCAGATTCATAGATTCAACACTGCACATATGAAAACCATACCTTTTTTTTCTTGTAGTTGTGGCTCTATTAGGGATCTATTTTTGTAGCCATGATATTGTTGCCGCAATTATTTTTTTCACGATTCAGTTGCTGTGATTCTTCTATCGTGGTTCTATTACAGTGATTTTGTTGTCGTGGTTCTCCTTTCACAATTCTTCTACCATGGTTTTGTTGTTGTGATTCTGCTTCTGCGTATTTGTTGTTGCGAAATTGATCTATCAATATTACCTTCCCAAATAACCTTTCACAAATGTATATTCAATTATGTTCAATAACCTTTCAATAATACCATAGACACACTGTAACTTGAAATTTGGCCACTTCAAAATCAATTCTCTATGAAATTTCTCTTCAACATTCAACTTGCTCGGCCCATCCAGGCTTAGTGTTGAAAACTGGAGCTCTGATACCACATTGTATCATCCCCAACAACCAATTAGTCCATGCCAACCAAAAATTATAACTTTGATACCAAATTAAAACATACAAATACTCTGCAAATACATTTATTCATACAAAATAATAATATAAACACACATGCAACATACACAAGAAAAACCCATAAAAATAAATGCATAAATAATAATGAAGCACATAATTTAACACACAATTGACTCATATCTTGATAAAAATATCACTGACTATGTGCATACCTTCCACGTTCCTCCCATCCTTAGACCACATTGCTCAAAACTCTCAACAGTGGATCACCCTAGAGATGGGGGTAAAATCCACCTCGGTAAAGGAATTCCTAACCAAGTTGATGTATCTCATACCATAGGAAAAATCATTCACATGTGTCAATTCAAACTAACATCCTACAGTCCCTCATTCCCCACATGTCTATCCCACCCCAGGAAGTGTGCCCCTTCTCTGCTCAACAGTTCCTTGATTGCTCCACTTCCTTTTTTGGAATTCAACAACAGGCATGAAAAGAATTATTAGATCCCTATAGCTACAGTTTGGCACCTTCCAGAAATCAATTCCCAACAATTCTCTCACCTATATATAATTTCTTACGAGAATGACAACCCACCTCTTCAATATCCCATGGGCCTGACAACCTGCTTCTTCAGTCCAACTCCTAAATTAACCTGGTACAAGTACATGTATAGGTACAGGTATAGGTACAGTGACTGTAATAGGAAGGTACTAAGGACAACTGAATGAGTGAGTGAATGATGATTGAATGATGGAAAATGAACTAAGTCCAACCTATATGTATGCGTGTTCCCAACTTGACACTTGTCATGTTGAGAACTGCGTTGGCCCACTTGTGCCCATTCTTAGAACTTAGGATAAAATAATTATCCATACTTTATACTTTAAGGAATATTAATATAATATTACTTTGGGCTTAAGCTCCCTAGCTTATCCCATTATCCTTAACTTTTAGCCCCCTTTCCTTATCTAGTGGATTTTATCCCTCCATACTCTTTTACATGGTTGGTATGTCACAATGATGTGTTTTTCATTAATATTTGTGCGTGATTTACATTCATAATACAAACATACTGTCCTTTTTGTATCCAGGATTACCAGCCTCAAAAACATGAACATATACACAAATACTCGTTGTCCTCAAGATCACGCACTCAAGTTGTTGCACGCGATATCCTAGGATGTGTTCATTTCTTCTTTTAGTGCGCAACACATATGCGTGCTATACATTGGAAGGTGCTTACAAAACTAATTCCAAGACTTGATACAAACAACTCACCAGCTTATATACATATGTACATTTATGTTTACATTTACAGTTGGGGTTCGGCCTAGGGGTATTACATAATCAATGCATTAGAAGAACTTAAGAAGCAAAGAAAGAAAAACAAGTCACTCAAGGCCGAGTTAAAAGTAAAAGAGGGATCACATAATTCCAACTCTAAATAACTAGAGAAGATGAGCACGAGTCTAAACATTCAAATAGAAGTAGACAAAAGAATTGAGGAAATACTTATAAGTCAGTTAGGAGAAAATGAGAAAATGATTGGAAGCTTGGACGCAAAAATAGTCTCTTTAAGGAAAGATCTTTAGAAGAAATATACGTAGCAAAAGAGCACCAGAATATTGGATCAAATAATCATCAATCAAATACCATCCTATGATAGATCAAGACTAGGATACAATCAAGTACAAAATGAGAAAGGATTGAGCTCCAAGACAACAAAACATGAAGGAAAAAGTAGTTATATAGAGATTGTCAAAGATTTTGTCAAGAAGGAAGAATGCATGCCCCCAAAGAATAACATTCCAGAAATAAAGAAGAATCAAGAAAATGAATTCAGAAGGAGTGCATCGCAAATAATATGATCTTCTCCCAGGTATCAAAGGTTCTTTTATGATCATTGTTTTAACTGTGATAATTTTGGAAATAAATTTGCAAACCGTAGATCCTATGCCAAGAACCAAAGAAACTATGAAAGGTACTTAAATAATAGTTATCCCATAAAATCATATGCAACATACAATAGAAATCAAAACAGTTTTGGTTCATTGAGAAATGAAGTAGAATGATACAAATGCAGCAATTTTGGACACATAGCGAAGAATTGTAGATTGAATATTCCACCTAGGGAATCAAAGAAGAACATTAACAATCAGATATCGAAATAACAAGAGATATGGAAAAGAAAGCAGAATCAATGCTCACTTGCTCTGCAAGCCCAACACATGAAAAGTGATTGGCATGTTGACAGTGGTTGTTCAAATCATATGACATGTGAAAAGAACATGCTTCTAACAATGAATAAAGAAAGAGATGCATTAGTTTCATTTGGCAATAATCATTCAAATAAAATTATATGTAGACACACAGTTAAGCTTGGAAGCAAAGATTCCATGGAAGAAAATGTTCTACTAGTCGAAGATATGAAACACAATCTGCTGAGTGTAATGTTGGACATATCAACCACACTGAGAGGGGGGGGTGACTCAATGTAGGGATCTTTTTACACTTTTTTCAAAACTTAGTTAGCAACCACTTCAAATATTATTATTCATTCACAATTAGTTACTGGCATATAACAACACCATTGTTACAGATTTAGGAGAGAAATGAACTGATTAACAAACTAAATACACTAAACACAAAGATATGAACAAGAAAACAAATATCCAGTGAACAATATCTTATATTGAATAATGAAATAGGATGAAACTGTAAAACTGCAGAATTAAAACACTTGCTCGAATGGTGGTAGTTATCCCTCAGAAGATGTGTGGATTCTATGTGCATCTGTCTGATAAGAATGAATTACAATGAGGCTCTAGAGGACTTTTTGATATTACTCATGAATGCCAAAACCCTAGACATCCAAAAACCTAACCCTAGGAGGTGAAAGGTCAAAATTCATGTGGGCCCCTATGGGTAAGTTGGTACCTCAACTTCCTGTGGTCGTAAATTTTGTGTACGACCTCTGTTTCTGGTGTGTTATAGCCCATTGGAAAGGTATTTCAGAGAAATACACATTCCGCTATCAAAATCTAACTCCGTCTACATTTTGACTATGGCGAGCCAAAAAAAACACTGTTTAGGCCTCCAAAACGGCCCTGGAAGTACAAAAAGATTTGTTGACATGAAAAAAAACAAAATAAGCCAGTTGGATTAGGTGAGAGGCCACCAATATCCACCTAGAATATGTGTAGGGATTCAGAAATCCCCAGAAGTTTAGAACCCACAATTACAAAGAAGTACAGAAGAACGTGTTGAACTAAAAATAGACAAGAGGAGCCAGTTGGAATAGGTGGGTGGCCACCAATAGCCAACTGGATCACTCCTCCCCCCTTAAGAAGTAATGGTATCCATTACGTTGAGTTCCCACATCAGGTGAGGAAACTTCTGCTAGATTTGGCCCTACGTGAGTGTTGACAGGTGAAATCGAC
>ML807466.1:69441-130968 GCA_009831015.1 Picea engelmannii | reverse complement strand
CTTTGGAATAAAATATCTTTATTTCCAAATTTTTAATTTTCTTAAGAATTAAATATTATTTCTTTATTTTCAAATTTGTAAATTGTTCTTGAATTAAACATCTTTGTTTACATTTTTATAACTTATTTTGTCTTGGAATTAAAGATCTTCATTCTTAGATTTGTAAGTTGTGGTGGACTCAAATATTTTTATTTCAAAATTTATAAATTGTATTCAAATAAAATAATATGGTTTTTTCTTTTTTATATTTGTAATTTGTCTTAGAATTATATATATTTAATTTAAAAATTTAAAAATTTTCTTTAAATTAGAGATGTAATATTTGTAATTTGTCTTGAAATTGAATATTTTTATTTTAAAATTTATCTTAGAATTAAATATTTTTATATTTAACTAAATTTATTTTATTAAGGTGTAATTTAAAAGTTTTACATTTTTTACTCACTATCACCATAATCTATAAAATCTATTGATGGTATTAATATATCCATGTTTTTATATATATTTTAGTTAATAAAAAAAATGATAATTAAGAAACATTTCTTTTAAAGTTTTTTTAATATAGAAATAAATGTTTTGAGTTAACTAAGTATTTTCTTACTTTTCATAAGATTCAATAATCCAAATTGATTTCTTCATCATCAAATCCAAATATTATTGTTAAATTGTTTATTCATTACACTAAGTATAAGATTTTCATCAATTTGAGAGTTATTGTCATAAGTCCTCATCAAAATAGTGAACAACTTCAAATATGATCATTCTAATTATAATATCTTTATGATTTCAATTAACAACATTAATATGAAAACTTCTTTCAAATGGCATTATCTAACTGTTCTATGAAATGGTTTCTATTTTTTGTTATTCAAAATTCATTTCTGATTTTTTGTTTTTCAAAATCCATTTTTGAATGCAGAAATGGATTCAGCATATTCAAAAACACCTAGTACACTCGGATTATACATAAATAATCACTCAAATCTACGAATCTAAAAAATCATCATTTCATAAAATGTTTAGCCTAAAATCCCTTAAATTACTTCGACATTTCCATTCTCCCACTTAAAAAATAAAAAGTATACTAGTATATAATATAGTTCATTTTTATCATTTAACAACCATATATATAGCATCGTGTCATCAACTATGAAATGGGAACATATTATATGGTTATAACAACCATATATATTATTGTGTGGCCTTTAAACTTTGATTTGACACGATTGATGGAAGAATCACATGATATGTTCTCTATAAAATATCATATAGAGTGCCTATATTTCAAATGGGTCAGACTTTAGTTGACACGTTGCCATATAATATGGCATAAACTTTGTAATATGGGTTTTATTTATTTTTTAAACAAACCATATCATATCTTAAACCAATCCACTTTAATGTTTTAAAGTATTCCATATGGGTGATTCGAATCTTTTGCTTAAGTTATGGTTTGGTGGGTTTATAATAGGATAACATATCAAAATTACATTCAACCACGTTATTTTTAATCATATGGTATCATCTGTTACATGTCATGTTGTCATTGATTTTTTTATTTTTGTTGGAGAAGATGAAAATTTTCAATTGTCATAATTTTTTCATATGAATTTGGATTTTTGTTTTGTTTGTGTTGTTGAAAATCTTGTGACGAGCACTTTGTGATTATGTCATTTTATTTAGCATGCGAAAACTTTTATTTTTTAAGCCTTTCAAGATCCATTTGGATCAAACTTTGAAGAAAGAAAGAGATGCATTAGTTTCATTTGGCAATAATAATTCAACTAAAATTATATGTAGAGGCACAATTAAGCTTGGAAGCAAAGATGCCATGGAAGAATCTTGGCTCTCGACCAAGTTTTGAGGAATACTTGGTCATAGTTGACTGTTTGGTACTTCAACTGCTTATCGAAGTGAAGATCACGGGATGTCGCCACCTTTTGTGGAACCTTTTTGGGTTTTTTGGGAATATTGTAATGAGAAAGGGATGTCGACCCTTGTTTAGGCCTTTTTCTATGTATACATAGAGGTCTAGGCCATGTAAGAAAAGGGATCCCTGTCTAGTCGATGGCTTAGTGCATAAGTTGGATCTATGTGATCAGAAGTTTGTGTGACTGTAAGAGCTCTGTGCATGCTGTAATAAGTGTTGAGTTCCAGAGTGTGAGAAGACTTAGTGCCTGGATCCACCCAAGGAAAGAGGATCTAGCGAGCTACGCAGATCTCTTGTCTTATGCGGGGTAGGATCTTGGAGGCTTAGTGTTGTAATTGCTTGACCAAGATAATATAAAGAAGACTTTGTGGACATAGCCCCAGGGTGGGGGTGAACCACGGTAACTCTATGTACTATGCTGATGTGTTTGTCTCTCTCTTGCTAAGTGATCTGATATGTTTAGATAGATCTATTGATACTTTGTGCTTATGAGATATGAATGCATGTTAGATATGATACATAAGATGTTAAGTGCTTAATATATTGAGTATAACCTGATTATCATTGCTAAGTGCTAGATCTGAGTAATTACTGAGGTGCTTTGTGCTTTCTGCGAAGTGTATTAATGAATGTATGTTAGGAAATAACTAATGTTAAGTGCGTTGTAAGAAAGATAATCACATATCTGAGTCCCATCTAAGGTTGCATACACCTGAGTCCTGCAACCACCCCTGCCTCTACCTCGGGTGAGACTTCATCTGCTTCACAGGTGTTTCCGAAAGGGCCCGTAGTTAGGGCTTTGTTGGTGCACTTTTGAGCGTTGAACCCTGGGTCTGCCCTTGTGCCAACAAATGGTTCTGTTGCCGAGACCTAGAATTGTGATTGTTGGGAACTGAAGAAGACTAATCTTTGTGTGAAATAAGCTCTGTGCATAGATATGTTGCCCTAGTGTGCAGTGTTTTGTTTGGCCTATGAAGCTTTCTGCCAAAAAAGAAAGGTCAGATATGAAGAAGAGAGGTCAGATCTGAAGAAAAAGAGGTCAGATCTGCAAGAAAAAGGTCAAATCTATAAGATCTGTGCTTTGATAAAGGTAAGAATAGTTAAAAGTCTTAGATCTGGAAGCTTTGTGCTCTGTAGAAGTAAGATGAGTGAAATTTTTTGTTTCTAAAGCATGGATCTAGGTATGTTTCAAAACTAGGGCATTAATAGATGAAAGAAAGTTTGATATGAATAGATCTTATAAGTATAGTGATATATATGTTATACCTATGCATAGAAATAATTTTTGGACTAACCAATGGATGCAGGATCCTAGAAAGAAATTTTTCCAGGCTAACCATTATGATCCTAGCACACAGTACATGAAAAGTTGGGGATCATTGAAGAGAAAGAGAGGATTAACTCTTTGTTACAATTCTAAAAGGCCCGAACATCTTGCTAAGGAATGCTCTGGGAGAAGACCCAGTTGTCTTTGTTGTAAGGATATGGACCATGAAGTATTGGATTTCCCTAGAGTGATCGTTAGACTTGAAAAGATTAATATAGAGCAAGTAGGAGATCAAGAGACCAAGATTATAGCAGAAACCCAGAAAGAATCAGAAAAGATATTACTACAGATGAGAGATACCTTCAATGACCACCAACATGTTAGGCTATCAGAGATCTTCAAGAAGAAAGAACAGATCGAAGTGAGAATAGGAGACTTCGAAATTGACTATGTTTTGGATGAAGAAACATAGGTGAACATTATGATAGAAGGAACCTGAAAAGCTATAGGAAGACCTGACATGACCCCTTCATTAGGAGGAATAGGGTTATTCAGAGGAAAGTTGGTAAACCTATGTGGAAAGCTCACTCAGATATCTATGAATGCTCATGGAGCTTCGACAGAAGAAGATTTTGAGATTGTTAAGTTCGTGGAGGATAGTGCCCCGTTTACTATGTTACTTGGTAAACCTTGGATTGAGAAAGATCAAGCCAGAAAATAGAAAGCAGAAAATGACCTAGAACAACAAGGACAAGAGTTAAGAGATTTCGTGACTAGAAGGATCGTGTAGTTGATTGAAGAACGTGAGAACAAATCAAGGGTTTTTGACCCCAGGAACTTGGATGACGAAGTTGACAGAACGCTAGAAGAAGCACAGAGGACCGAAAAATATGTTAGAAAAGTAATACTCATGGATCTGAAGAAAGAATCTCAGCACTGCAAAGTTACCATGCCAAGAGAAGAAAAGAATCAGAATGAAAAAAGGATGACCGAGATGAATCTCACTAGGAAGAAGGATAGAAAACTCATGAAGAAAAAAGTGAAGTTGGCGAAATTACAGAATGTTCCAGAAGAAACCCCACAAAAGGAAAACATGTAGAATTTGAGCTTCCCCGAGATAGCATAACAATGACATATGTCACTTCGCCATGTTGAAGTAATATAGCCATTAGAAGATGATATACCCATTCCGATGATGGCCCAAACTATTCAAAAGAAAGTTATGACCTGTTACCTGACTGTTAGACTATGCCATAATGGACAAATGAAGAGTTAATGGACCCTCCTATCTGTTGCAAGCAATTCATTATAGCTTTACTTACTTATTCTGTCGCTCCATGCCCGGAAGACACTTTTTCCAATTGAGAACTTGAGCTTACAGAATAATCGCATTATGGAATGGTGACTACCCCACCTTGATCTCTACTCGATTACAGTACCTTCATCCCATTGACAACCTGAGAAAGTGATCCTGAGCTTACATGTCCGACGAGCTTAGCGCAACAGAAGAATCGGTGAGAGAAGTACTCGCTAACTTAAGAACCGAAAGAGTTATGTCAGAATGAGGAATGTCCATCGGAGTCCAAGCCTCGTCATCAAGAGTAGTAACAACTTCTCCATCCACTACTCAAGGTGGACCATCCCGACAGAACGTTGAGAAACGTACTAAACATAGAGATGACATTGCGAATGGCAAGCTGATCCCAAGCATATTGCCCTCTTACATACCTCCTTTGAAAGGTGAAATCAACCATGACAGTGTGCCTCGAGATTATGACTATCCTATGATCACTGCATACCTACTGAAGGGTGTGCACGCAGTTCGCACTGAGCAGACCAAGCTCGCATCATTGAAGTTTTGCGACTTCAAACTTGGTGACCGGAAAGCCTACAGTATGCTTTCCCCACACAAGTATCTGACGATGAAAAAGGAGAATAATTCCAAGATCGTCCCTCAAAAATGGACGATGAACCTTGCGTAGTCCACCTTACTTACTATAATGAAGATTCAACACTTTGGCAGGCACTAGGAGGTGAACGCTTGCGTAAAATTACTACTGGCGAGCTACCATGGAGGATATCTCTGGATGAACTAGTGTATAACAATTGATCCGACACTGATCAATCAGATCACCGGGTTGAGCATGCAGGGCCCTGACCCACAAGACTATTACCCTGGAAAGACTGTGGATTGCGCTCTTTCATAGAAGATTAAAGAGGCCTATGGAAATGTTGAAAAAGGCGCAGGTTAGAAGATAACCTCTATTGACAGTGGTGCAATGCATCTCACCTGTCAGATGATCACAGGAAAGTTAGTACGCAAGGATAGACTGACACAAGTATCTGGGTTTGTAGTTGATCTCACAGGAAAATGCATAGAAGGAGTCCAAATGAACTGGTCGAAGTACTTAGCGGATCAACTCGAATTGGATTGTAGAGAAGTGCAATACCAAGGATATGAGTTCCACTTCAGTTGGCTTCTCATCCTGATCACCTTCATGGAATGGGAGATGCCCGAGGATGTCGTTTTTCCTGAAACCCTACCATTTGAACCATTGGCTGCAAAGTTTAGTACATTATGGTACATGACATATATGAACAGACAATGGCAGTCGAATAACCTCTTTCACAGATACTACATCCAATTGAATACGGCGATATAAGACACACCTCGCATTACTCCGAACACACTCCACAGATTCAGACCCTTAATAAATTTCAGTGCGGACCGCCACTTCATATACCTGACTCCACATGCTGATGAGCACCAGCAACAACTGTAGACCTATTATAAACTGACAGAAGAAGAGCTTGAAGAGATCACCAATGAATGGTCGGTGGACCTCCTCGTTGCAGCAGATCCAACGGATATTTCAAATATCAGCATCCCAGAAGCTGCGTAGGACACACCTGGGCCCGGTAAGACAAAGAATACAAAGAAGACAAAGGAGATGAAGAAAATTGAAGAGGTTCAAGATGTGGATAGCCGCTCTGTAAGGACAGCTTCCGTCACATCAAATGAAGAAGGTAACGACAAATACTTAGAAGAAGTTGAACAGAAACCAGAAGACGAAGTCGAAGTTCTAAAGAAAAGAAAAGGGTCACTTTCGAAGTCTTTTGTTAAGAAGAAAGAAAAAGTAACCATGACCAAGATGAAGACCACGCCCAACCTCGATGACTTCATCTTTCTCCTTGCAACTTTGAATGAAGCCATAGAAGAAATTACAGAAAAGAAGGAGGCCAAGCAACATACGATGTATGACAGAATCGAAGTTGAGCTCCTAGGAGTACAACGAGCCCTCCAGTCTAACCGCGCAGTCTCCAGTGCACCTATTCCAGAAGGAACACCCGAAGCAGGAGACAAGTCAGTTCAACTTCGCAGTATTTCCGACCTAGTCGAAGTATGCCTTCAGAAAGAAGAATAAGTAACATCGTAGGCCACCCAATCCTTAAAGAACACACATGAGGAAATCATAGAGCAACGCCAAGATGCACAGGAAGAGAAGGAGGCCATCCAAGAGAAGTTTGATAAAGAACACGCAAAGATACAAAATGAGAAGGAGTAACTTCTCGTGAAACAGATCAGGATCAAAGAAGCTGTCAACATAGCATTTCACTCTATGACTGGCTTAGAATAGAAGGAAGAAGAACCCATAGAACACCAAGTAATGAAGCTTGTTGAAGTCATTCAACAACTGCAACAAAGAGTAGTAGAACTAAAGCTCCAAGCCATACCGAGTACTCCACAAGAAGAACATGACCAACGAGAAGTGAATGACCAAAGTACAGTAGAAAGGATTAAGGCACTCACTGAAGAATGTAAGCAATTAAGTAGTAGAAGTGCGTAGATACATGAGAACCTATCTGAGAACCCTGAATTGCATAAATTGGAGTCACAGCTCGAGGATGCAAAGTACCAAGCAGAGAAGTTACAGGTATAGTTGAAGGCCCTAATGATCATAGAGAAAATGAAGAGGTCCCACGAACAACGCGTCGTGCAACAATAAATTCATATGATCCAGAGCAAGGTCATGGAAGTGACACAAAAACTTCAACCTTTGCAGGATAGGGAATGTCAGCTATTCTTAGAGATTGAAAGCCAAGGGACATACCTGGAATAGGTCGTGAACATAGCAGAGCAGTGCTTAGAAGGACCAATTAGTAACGCACTCACTCAAGAGTTTGTCGAGCAAGAAGAAGTAGCAAAGCAATAGGTCGAGTCACCCAGAGAAGAGTGACTCAGGATGAGTCACAGGTGAGCGTTGGGGGCCTGTTGGCTCTCGACTAAGTTTTGAGGAATACTTGGTCATAGTTGATTGTTTGGTACTTCGACTGCCTGTCAAAGACAGAGTGCATAGTGAAGCGGAGATCGCGGGATCTCGCCACCTTTTGTGGAACTTTTTGGGTTTTTTTGGGAATATTGTAATGGCAAAGGGATGTCGTCCCTTGTTTGGGCCTTTTTCTATGTATAAATAGAGGTCTAGGCCATGTAAGAAAAGGGAGCCCTATCTAGTCAATGGCTTAGTGCATAAGTTGGATCTATGTGATCAGAAGCCTGTGTGATTGTAAGAGCTCTGTGCATGTTGTAATAAGTGCTGAGTGCCAGAGTGTGAGAAGACTTAGTGCTTGGATCTACCCGTGGAAAGAGGATCTAGTGAGCTGCGCAGATCTCTTGTCCTATGCTGGGTAGGATCTTGGAGGCTTACTGTTGTAATTGCTTGACGAAGATAATATAAAGAAGACTTTGTGGATGTAGTCCTAGGGTGGGGGTGAACCACGGTAACTCTATGTACTGTGCTGATGCGTTTGTCTCTCTCTTGCTAAGTGCTCTGATACGTTTAGATAGATCTATTGATTCTTTGTGCTTATGAGATATGAATGCATGCTAGATATGATACATAAGATGCTCGGTGCTTAATCTATTGAGTATAACTTGATTATCATTGCTAAGTGCTAGATCTGAGTAATTACTGAGGTGCTCTATGCTTTCTACGAAGTGTGTTAATGAATGTATGTTAGTAAATAATTGATGCTAAGTGTGCTATAAGAAATATAATCACAGATATGTGTCCCATCTAAGGTTGTAGACACATGAGTCTTGCAACCACCCCTGCCTTTACCTCGGGTGAGACTTCATCTGCTTCGCAGGTGTTGTTGAAAGGGTCGGTAGTTAGGGCTTTGTTGGTGCACTCTTGAGTGTTGAACCCTAGGTCTGCCCCTGTGCCAACAAATAAAATGTTCTACTAGTTGAAGATAGGAAACAAAATCCGTTGAGAGTAATTTTGAACATACCAACCACACTGAGAGGGGTGAGGTGAATCAATGTAGGGATAATTTTACACTTCTCTCAAAACTTAGTTATCAACCACTTCAAATATTATTATTCATTCATAATTAGCTACTTGCATATAACAACACCATTCATCAATAATCAAGAACATGAAACCATCACCATAATGAACACAAAGAACACCATATATATGTGTAATCTTTTGTATTGTGTTGTTACATGAGACTACAATCTCTAGGGTTTATCATCACCAACTGAAAAAGAGCAACAAATCTAAGAGAATATCAACTGTCAATAGAAGACCTAGCTTGCAAATCTCAACACCAATTGAGATGTGAGAAATCTAACCTTCAAGTACAAGACCTAGGTTGTAGATAGAAGACAATATGTCCAACCTGTACCAATAACCTATCACAATCTATACCAATCAACATGTACTATCAACTATGTACATCAATCACTCACACAACTTGTACCATTACAAGTGCATCAACTATGCACAACACAACCTGTCACATCAACATGTCTCCTCTATCAAATCAGATATGATCTCATGGATCTCATGCTCATGATCACAATAGGAATACACAACATGAATACCATACATCAAATACCAACAACAAAATACCAACTGTGTCCCTTAACAAATATGATATATGAAGCAATATTGAACAACCAATACCATCTCAAGAGCTAAACCCTAGTTCACAAAACATACCTCAAACAAGATGTNAACATGAATACCATACATCAAATACCAACAACAAAATACCAACTGTGTCCCTTAACAAATATGATATATGAAGCAATATTGAACAACCAATACCATCTCAAGAGCTAAACCCTAGTTCACAAAACATACCTCAAACAAGATGTTCCATATCTCTCGTAAATAGACTCCAACCATGCATTAAATATTATGCCAATATAACCAACTATGAACCAATACTAAACTTCAGTAGATCTGCCATAGATCAACTCTATAGGAAGCCTTAAACTTCCAAGAGGGCTCTTCTATAGTTGTGGCTCTATTACAGATCTATTTTTGTAGCCATGATATTGTTGCCACGATTCAATTGCTATGATTCTTCTATCATGGTTCTACTGTCGTGATTCTGATGTCGTGGTTTTTCTTCCACAATTCTTTTGCCGTGGTTTTGCTGCCCCAATTCTGCTACCGTGGTTCTACTTCCACAAATTTGCTATCACGAATTTGATCTATCAATAATACCTTCCCAATTTCACAAATGTATATTCAATTATGTTCAAAAATTATTTTCATAAGAGACCTTTTCTCTCTTATTTATACTCTTTAAGTAGCTTTCTCTAGGGGTTATCTTCTAACCAACTTCCTTCTTTTAGGGATAACCCACTTCTAACCACTTTGTCCACTTACAACCACTTTATCCACAAATAGTAATCTCACCACTTCTAGTTGCAACTAATTTATTTTTAATTATTTTCCTTTTGCAACAACTTAACCCATGATAAACTCCTAGTTGCAACCAGTTTAACTGGTAAACTTCTTCTAGGAGCTTCTAGAATAAATTGACTTTTTTGACCTTCTAGTGGCTTCCAGATAACCCATGAGGGTTCTCCAACTTAACTAAGCCATATTTCCTCAACCGTGAGGAACTATGTGAAATACCACATAACACTAGAAATGGCACGACTTGTACTATCCATCTAGAATAGTCTCACCTGCAAATTCACTGATCTTCATTGCATTATTCCTCAACCAAACTTGGGTTCCTTAACCATACTGCCAAGATTACTCAACCACATAACCATTTGGACGTTACAAAGTGTCTTTTTGTGAGTGATTTCACCATAAGGAGATGAATTTGAGAACTTTTTCCAAGAGCATTTTCCCATGAGGGCTTGCACCATAAAGGGGTCACTTTGGAGCTCATCCATTTGGTACTTCCTATCAACCTTGACATGAAATCAATGATATAACTTCCTTTAACATCAATCTTGACATTAATAAAAACACATCACTATGACACCACTTGAGATTAACCCTTTAACATCAATTACATCAATGACAACATAATTGATGATTTTAAGACAAAACTAACATTGATTTTAAGACCTAACTAGCAATGAGAATTGAAACAAGATTATTTATCATTCAATTATATTTTACTATCTATCGTTCAATATGATTGAACATCAACTATAGTTATAATTTTTCATCTTAGTTTGGCACCAACATTTTTATGACAATGTGTCTATTAATATTTTAATTTTTATGTACACATAATTTTGAAATATACATAAATTTAGTATATATTTAATATATAAAATAATAATATTTAAATGAAAAGGAGCATCGAGTAAAAAACTTGTTGAAATTTTTTGAGGAATAAGGATAAAAATGTAGATTTTTTTTTATAAAGAATGGTAACATATATATATATATATATATAATGATTTTCTTTCTTAATATATGTATAATTTCAAATGAGTAAAATTAATAGGGCATTTTTACTTTGTGGAAGTCCGCTCACTCACTCATGTACACGATAGGCGGATGAGAAATTTTTATTATAGTGATTACTGATCATGATCATAATTTACGCTCACTCATATACGCGATTGACCATAATTTACTCACTCATATACACGATACGCGGATGAGTAATTCTTATTATAAGGATTACTGAGCATAATTGATATACATGTATGTGGTTTTATACGCACTTTTTAACTAGATGTACAGTATATTGCTTAATCCAAATAGGGATTGAATTTCAATACATTGTACTATTGCATGTCAAACCATTCAATCACATTAAATTATTTCATCAATTAAAAATTGTCCAACCATTATTATTTGAACTCCTCAATTTTTGTTCAATGAATTTTTTTTTACTAGAAATCTAACATTATTTTTATTATTTTTAAGTGTAAAAAAACATAAATAAAATCCTTAATACAAAACCTTTAAAATACTTTTATGAACCAAAACCTTAACTCTAATTTTTAGTAAACCTAACTCCCATGTTTATTGGGGTTATCTATCCACTGCTGAATAAAGTAGTGGTTGGAAGCAAGTAGATTAATGGAACTAATGATCAGATTAGGAGCTAATAACTAAGAAGAATGATTCCATGATCAAGAAAAAGTTCCATTTTTTTCAATCTTAGTGGAATATTTTCAATCTTATTGAAGCCCTGTAAACCTACACATGTGCCCCTTGTTGTGGTTCTAATAGGGAGAATCACCTTCTTCTGAGAAAGAAAAACCATAGAACGAAGAGAGCCCATAAAACCTCACCCTAGCTTGCTCTATTATAATCTAAGTGGAACTATGCTCTTTTTGATAAAATAAAGGTACCTTATGACTGAGTAGGAGTATAGGAAGCCCATAATATAGTAGCTAGTTTTGGTTGAACCATTGAATGCTAGAACCATAAGCATTACAAAACACATTAAGACAAATCCATTGCATTCTTCCAGGATTGATGGTCCTCATTTATCATAAAGAAAGACTCATCATCGAAATGGACATTCACAAGTTGGTCCCCTTCAGGCCCAAGTAGGGGAATTCCTTGAATGTCTCCCAAAATCACCCTAGAGTTAAAAAGGTAGCCCAAAGCTTCAACTGCCAAAACATAGAGTGTTTAAGCTAGAAGACATCCTTTCCTAATGGATCTAAATAGCCCTATCTCCTCATATTTGCACCTATTGATAGATAGATAGGGTGAGGCACTAGAAAAGAGGGTTTCTCCATTGTTCATAAATGCTAGAACAAACCCCAAGTCCTTTCACATTTCCAGAATTAAGGGCCACTCAACTCGGTCATAGGCCTTTTCAAAGTCAATTTTGATGAAATAAGCCTCTAGGCTAGTAGAATGAGACCATTACATGCCCTCCCAAACAATAATAACATTATAAAGATTGTATCACCGACGAATGAACCTTGTTTGTGTAAGGCAGATGATCTTAGGTAAAATGGGCTTCAATCGACAATGTCAGAACACTCTCCAATATTTTGTAGGAAGTGTTGAGCAGAGTAATAGGCCACCAATTGGCGATTATCTTAGGGTCCCCGAACTTCAAGATAAATCGGAGAAGTACCTGGTTAATTCCCCCCATGGAGAATTAGAATAGGGATTCCTTGTCAACACATGGAAAGCCTTCAACCCAGGGTCTTTGTCATCAACCATCTCATGGAGGGTCGTGGCTAGCTCATTCGGGGTCAAAGTTAGGTCACAAGCCTACCGATGTTCATCAGAAAGCTTGCAAGGCACCACATCTAGAAATTTTTGGGTAGATTCCAACCACTCAGGGGAAAGGCCCTGGGACTGGAAGACCATTCAATAGTGCTCAAAAAATTCATGTTCAATCTCCTCTTATTTTTCCGTCTGACCCAGGGAGGTTTTGAGGGAGACAATGGATTCCCCAACTTCTTTGGTGGCCAGGGCTTTGAAAAAGGATTTGGGAAAAAGGATTTGGTGGGCATGTATCCTAACTTGAGATAGAGTAGTGACAACAATATGAAATATGGATATGCGAGAACCAGATATATTGGTGGTGATAAGCCATGAGTGCTACTGAGTTTCCCTATCTTCTAGCAATTAAGGCCTCTGTTATAGGTGACTCATCCCATAGGGGTGAATTGATAATGTTATGTTTTAGTCCTAAATGGGTTGTACAATCAACATCTCGACTCTGGTGTGGAATGCATGATCTACGAAGTGTGATGACTAGTGTATATATGGCATAATAACAATTGGTAAACATCGTTAATGCTTATAGCGAATGGATGGAAAGGCCATGTGCTCTAACAAATATTACAGTAGAGTGAAAATGATTATTTGGCCTCGTGATATGTGATTGAGTCGATATCTAAGCATGCTTCCCCCATACAAGATGATCCACCACTTAAAATATTAGTATCAGTACATGAATGATGGGGATGAGGGGCCAGATACATACGGTCGTCGAATGCTAGGAACGAAGCGGGTGAGCCTGCTCTGTGATAGGGATTGTGTTACGGATCGAGTAATATACACTGCGAAGCTCTGGATTTAGAACAAGCAGCTTTCAAACCTCCTATTACTCTTTTACCCCTGCCTTTGTTGTTGCTACCCAATGTGCTACCCCTGCTGCTAGACTGGGGTATACGATGAATGATGGCTATAGATTCAGAGGGGATGCTTCTAGATAAATTGATTAAACAATCGACTGTGATATATATTTCCTAAATGCATCTAGCTCAACATCTAATGGATCTCATTCATTGGAAACATGTCATGCCATTAGCGGTAATGCAGGTGAATAAGGAAATATATTATCCATCAATTGAATAACTCCATCAATGTATGGGCCCACCCCTAACTACTATTCCCATCAATCGAATCAATCACTCATAATCAGTGACCAAGCACATCACACACATTCTTGGTTGAGTATGGATCCATCCATTCGTTGGCCCACTCATTTCAAAGACCTACCTCCCTACCCCAACATCCCTAGTCCCATCGGGGTGCAAGTATATAATTCCAACCACCCTACCCTGACATCCCTAGTCCCTGTTATCTTTTTATCTTGGGAGGTACTCCACGTATTTTGTCTTGTATGCGGATGTAACCTTATGTTGAAACTACTAGGTGTTGATTGTGGAGCCTGATTATCTTCCTGATTCATAGGTCCTTGCTTTTAGCCATGTTTATACCCCATGAAGAATTTACACCCCAGAGGTATGTACACTCTTCCACATGGGGGAGTGGAGAGGGGGGGTAACCCCTCTATGGGGTTTGGGGGGGCTATCCCCCCAGCTGGGGGGTTCGGGGGCAAGTGGGCCCCCAACGGGGGTTCGGGGGTAGCGTCCCCCAATGGGTTTTCGGGGCCGAAGCCCCCAAAGGAAAGATTGCCTTGTAAATTTATATTGTAATTTCATTGTAAATCTAGACTGTTCATTATAAGGTCACAAATCTAACGGTAGAAATTATGTTAGGGTTTTTTTCCCTAGAAGGCAACCCTCTGTTATGAGGGAAATGTATTCCGGCTATACATTATGGCGAGTATTGTATTCTGAGAGAGGAGACTATGAGAGAAAGAAGAGGAAGTTACAGTGGGTTTTGTTGTAGGTTGTATCCCTTCATTTGCCGAATAATAATAAAGGAAGGACCTGGTAATTTCTCTGGTGGACGTAGCCCACACTGGGTGAACCACGCAAATCTGTGTCTCTATTGTATTTTGGGTGAACCACGCAAATCTGTGTCTCTATTGTATGTGTTTTATTTCCCCATTTGTTTTATTTTATTGCTCTGTGGTCCTATTTTTCTAACAATTGGTATCAAAGGGAAAGGCAATTCGCAGGAAAAGAGGGTTCCTCATTCGAGTGGGACCAATGTCGGAAGATGGAAAGTTTAGGGTTGAGAAATTTAAGGGCCAAAACTACCAGTTATGGAAGATGCAGATGGAAGATTATTTATATAATAAGTATCTATTCCTACCATTGTGATCCATATGGATATCGGTGGCCACCCACCTTTTCCAACTGGCTCAAAACAATTTTTTGACATTTTTGGCAATTTACTATTTTTAACAGTTTTTACTTCCGGGGCCATTTTGAGGGCCTAAATGAAGGTTTTTCGGTATCGAGATCCTCAATGATAGTCAATGGCATGATTGAGCCCCCAAAATTAATCTCTTCTATGATACCTTTCCAATGGGCTATCACACGCCTAAAACAAAGATCGTATGCAAAAGTTACGACCCCAGGAAGTTGATGTACTAGATTACCCAAATGGGGCCCACATGACTTTTGGCATTTCATCTCCTAGGGTTAGGTTTTTGGATGTCTAGGATTTTGGGAATTCTTTCTTATTGTAAAAAGGCCTTTAGAGCCTCATTGTAACCTTCTTTTTGCGAATGTGCGCTGCCGTCACATCTCTTCTCAGAGATAAGCCGCCATCATTCCAACAAGCTTGTTTCTGCTGCATTTTACAGTTTCAACTTATTTCGTTAGTGAATAGAAAACCGGTTTTATTGTATCGTTGTTATTTTGTGTTAAGAACCTGTTAATAATCTGTATTCATTTCTTTCTGCTCATAAAATCCGGATCAATGGTATCAGAGGGGTCTGCTCCTTGTCGTCTTAATGCATGTCCCCAAAGAGGTCGAAGTACAAAGAGTTGGGTCTCGAGCTTGTTTCTCTTGACGACAGAAGCTCTCGCACGCCCAAGCGACCTCCCATGGTAGGAGAAAAGAAATATGATGGGACAGGAGATCCTTTCAAACTGTTGATTGAGGAAGCCCTCACGCAACAAAGGAACAAGATGATGGATAGTTTCGCGCGAATCCTTCGACAACTACCAAGAGGCGATGCATCTTCTTTGAACGGAGGCACCGCCCCCTTCAAGGTACAAATAAACTTTGATATTCCTATATTTGAAGGTCNATCTACTAGAAGGGTATTTTTCTGTTCATAAATTTTCGAATAGAGAAAAGATTACTTTTGCACTCCTCAAAGTCGTTCCACATGTCAAAGATTGGTGTGAAACTTTCTGTGAGCAAAAGGAAATAGAGGAAACCTCATTATTTTCAATCATGGCCACCTAGGAATCCTTCAGGGATGCTATTAAGGAACAATACTACCTTCTCGGAAGTTATGACGACCTGTATACCAAATGGACCACACTGCGGCAAGAAAGAGACCAAGCAGTGCCAGATTTCACAAATATCTTCCATACCTTGCGCACCAAGTTGGGTATCAAATATTCAGAGTGACATCTAGTGCTCAAGTATGACGGTGCTCTGCATAGATACATCCAGACTGAAATGGAATTTCTAGACATCTCATCCTTGGGCGTGGCCTATCGATATGCCTTCAAAATTGAGCAAAAGCTCAAACAAAAGATGCGGCAAATTGGGCCTAGGAACCCCTCACAACAAAAGCCAGGAAAGGGCAGCCCCAACCCACCGAACAAAGGACAAAGCAAAGATGGAAACTATCAAGACAACTAGTACAATCCACAAGCAAAAAAGGACACCGAAAAGACAAAGAAAGATACTAGGAAGTGGTGCGACTTCCATAAGATCCCTTGGCATAACACTGCTGACTGTCGCTCAAAGCAGTCGCTGGTGGCCGAAGTGAAAGCCTCTGAATAAGATGCAGATTTCGACTCCGAGACAGAACCAGAAAGGGGAAGATGGATCATTGACACAGAACCTAGTGCCACCGTGGCTACAACCAAGATCCAACCTAGTGAACCAGAGGAGGCAGAAGAAGGAGAGCACCTCTTCCATTCACAGATGTGGGTAAAAGGAACCCCGTTGCACGTCATCGTTGACAGTGATAGCCAGAAGAACCTCATCTCAGCAGAGGTCTTCAAGTAGCTGGACCTACCAACAACCCTACACCATAGGATTGTTCCACCAAGAAAGCGATCTCCGCGTCGTCCAATAGTGTCGACTGTCATACGACATCAAGCCCTTCAAAGATGAGGTATGGTGTGATGTTGCTCCTCCTGAAGTTTTTGATTTTCTTTTGGGCCAACCTTATTTATGGAAACATCATGTTGTATATGAGTCTAGGCCTCATAGTGTTATTATTACTTTGAACAGGAAATTGTACAGGATACCCGAGGCAATCCCACCTAGTGCTATTTCCTTGATCTCTTCTAAGCAATGCAGGAAGGTCATCTCTTAGACGGGGAAGTTTGTCTTCTTCGTGATTCACTCTCAGAATAAGCGAAATATCGTAGCCACATCCAGTGACTCTGTGGTCGACCTCTCCACATAGCAGAAGCAAGTAGATAAGGTCGTGGAAGAATACTCGGATATCTTCTACTCACCTACAGGGGTACCTCTGCACTGCTAGGTCAATCACCCCATCGATCTGACCCCCTGTGCAACACTGCTCAATGGGCCAGTCTATCGTCACTCTTTGTTAGAGAATAAGGAGATCAAGAGATAGATCCAAGAACTGCTCCACAAGGGGCACATACTCCCTAGCTCATCACCTTGCGGGAGCCCAATCGTGCTGGTACAGAAGAAAGATGGAACCTGGCGACTCTCTATTGATTACCGGGCTCTAAATAAAATCACTCTCAGAAACCGGTACCCGATTCCCTGAGTCGATGACCTCCTTGATCAACTCACGGGGGCCAAATAATTCAGTAAGATTGATCTAAAGTCTGGCTACCACCAGGTCCCGATAGAACAGACAGATGTATGGAAGACAACCTTCAAGTCAAAGGAAGGACTTTTTGAATGGTTGGTCATGACCTTTGGTTTAACAAATGCTCCAGCCAACTTCATGAGGATGATGGATGATATCCTACGACCATTCACCAATAGTTTTGTAGTGGTGTATCTGGATGACATTCTAATTTACAACAAGACTTGGGACGAACACTTGCAGCATATTCAATAGGTTCTGCACACTCTGCGGCAGAATAAGCTATATGCCAACCTAGAAAAGTGCTCCTTCGGCATGGACAGGGTCCATTACTTGGGCTACATCATTGATCAGCATGGCGTACATGTGGATCCAGCCAAGATCCAAGTACTCCATGACTGGCCAGCCCCAACAACACTCACTGAGCTTCGGAGCTTCTTGGGACTTGCTAATTTCTACCGCAGGTTCGTGTTGGGTTTCTCCCATATTGCATGGGCCCTCAGCCAAATAAACAGGGGTGCTGGTAAGGTGAAATTTGCGTGGGGCCGGTCCCAACAACAAGCGTTCGATGATTTGAAGCAGTGCTTGTACTCAGCCCCAGTACTTTCACTACCATACCTGCAACATCCCTTTGAGATCGAGACAGATGCTTCAGATTATGCTGTGAGTGCCGTTCTCACTCAGCACGGCCACCTCGTGGAATATCATAGTGAGACACTGTCAGATACTGTCCGTAAGTACCCAACTTACAATAAAGAAATGTACTCCATTGTGCAAGCATGTCGCCAGTGGAGACATTACATTCTTGGGAAGGAGACAGTCATCCACACTGATCATAAGACAATACAGTTCATGCAGGCACAGGGAAAACTACAAAATGACCGCCATCAAAAGTGGTCCACATACTTGCAACAATTCCACCTCAACATCAAGTATAAAATAGGAAGCACCAATCACGTCACTAATTTCCTCAGCAGACCACCAGTCACGACACTCACCACGGTGCTAGAATCTTGCGGCCATGAGACATCTGGATGGCCCCAACTCTATGAGACAGACCCTAACTTCGCCACCACCTACCAAATGTTCGGTGCAAATGTAGTTGTCGATAATTTCCATCTTCGGGATGGGTTGTTGTGTCGTCTGGGCCATATCTGTGTTCCATCAAGCGAGCAAGCGAAGCTGATCTGGGAAGCCCACTACAGTCGGGTGGCAGGACACTTCGGCATCGAAAATACAATGGCGATGCTACAAAAACATTTCCACTGGTCGAAACTTCGACAGGAAGTCAACAAGTATATCAGGTCCTGCACTACCCGTGCTATTGCCAAAATGACAACTAAGAAACAGGGCTTGTACACCCCTCTTCCTACTACTGACAGGCCATGGGAATCCATCTCGATGGACTACATGTCAGGCCTCCCATCAACCAGGCAGGGAAATGACTATGTTTTTGTGGTTGTTGACCGCTTTTCTAAGATGGCGATTCTAGTTGCCTGCAAGAAGAGAATCACAACAGAGGCCACTTCAAAGCTCTTCTTTGAACGAGTCTGGGTACATTTTGGAATCCCACAAACCATTGTCTCAGATTGGGATAGTTGATTTCTCAGCACATTCTGGTCGAGCCTCTGGTCACTGCTGGACACCAAGCTCACCAAATCGACAACCTTCCACCCCCAAACAGATGGCCAAACCGAGGTTGTAAATCAAATGATTATGCATATCCTTCGCATGTATAATTCAAAGAACCCTCACACATGGGATGAGAGCCTTCCTTATGTCCAACATAACTACAACTGAGCCTTGCATAAATCAATCGGCCACAACCCCTTTCAAGTGGGGTTGGGATTCCAACTATTGGGTCCCATAGATGTTTCACTTCCCCTTGCGGTCACCTCGACCGACTCATCTCCTTCTCCAACTGAAGTTGACAAAGACACCCAGTTCATTGAGCGGATCTAGCACATCCGCCAATAGGTTCAAGATATCCTACAGATGTCTAATGACAAGTACAAACAACGCCATGATCAACACCGGGTGTCGCATAAGTTTCAGGTGGGCGAAAAAGTTTGGTTGCACTTGCAGAAAGAATGCCTTACAGGACCCCATCAGAAGCTTTGGCCACTCTGTTATGGACCGTACACTATCACAGAGGTCGTGGGGGATAATTCTCTTGAGCTCAAAATTCCTCCTTTCCTTGGCCTGCACCTAGTGTTCAACGTGGATCTCCTTCACCCTTATTTCCCACCATTATTGGACACCTCATAAGTAGCAGAACAACTGACACCAACATAGATCAACCCTGACTGCATACAATAGGAATCTAATGGTCTGATTGTGGATAGACAGATCAAGGGCACTCGACAACAAAGGATCCAACTTTATCGAGTCGTCAAAGCAGGGCAGCTCCTGCACCAAGGCAAGTGGCTCACCCGGGGTGAAATTCAACAGAAATTTCCTCATCTAATGGGGGACCTCAATGCAATGGAGACCATTGATTCCTAATGAGGGAGGATTTATATATATGGATATCGGTGGCCACCCACCTTTTCCAACTGGCTCAATATAGTTTTCTGACATTTTTGGCAATTTACTATTTTTAGTAGTTTTTGCTTATGGGACCATTTTAAGGGCCTAAATGAAGGTTTTTCGGTATCAAGCTCCTCAATAATGGAAAAAGGCATATTGATCACCCAAAATGAATCTTCTCGATTATAACTTTACAATAGGCTATCACACGCCTAAAACTGAGATCGTATGCAAAAGTTACGACCCCAGGAAGTTGATGTACTAGCTTACCCAAACGGGGCCCACATGACTTTTGGTGTTTTAGCTCCTAGGGTTAGGTTTTTGGATGTCTAGGGTTTTTGGCATTATTTCTTATTTTAAAAAGTCCTTCAGAGCGTCATTGTAACCTTCTTCTTACGAATGCGCAATGTCGTCACATCTCTTCTCAGAGATAAGCCAACACCATTTCAACAAGCTTGTTTCTGCTACATTTTACAGTTTCATCTTATTTCGTTAGTGAATAGAAAACCAGTTTTACTGTATCTTTGTTATTTTGTGTTAAGCACCTGTTAATAATATGTATTCATTTCATTCTTCTCATAAAATCTAGATCAATGGTATCAGAGTGGTCTGCTCCTTGTCATCTTAATGCATGTCCCCAATGAGGTCGGAGTACAAAGAGTTGGGTCTCGAGCTTGTTTCTCTTGAGGACAGAAGCTCTCGCATGCCAAAGCGACCTCCTATGGCAGGAGAAAATAAATATGATGGGACATAATATCCTTTCAAACTGTTGATTCAGGAATCCTTCACGTAACAAAGGAACGAGATGATGGATAGTTTCGCGCAAATCCTTCGGCGACTACCAACAAGCGATGCTTCTTCTTCGAACGGAGGTGCTGCCCCCTTCAAGGTACAAATAAACTTTGATATTCCTAAATTTGAAGGTCAGATAGATGTAGACGCTGTAGACAAGTGGTTGAATCTACTAGAAGGGTATTTTTCTGTTCATAAATTTTTGAATAGAGAAAAGATTACTTTTTCGCTCTTCAAAGTCGTTCCCCATGTCAAAGATTGGTGGGAAACTTTCTGTGAGAAAAAGGAAATAGAGGAAACCTCATTATTTTCAGTCACGACCACCTGGGAATCCTTTGGGGATGCTATTAAGGAACAATACTACCCTGTTGGAAGTTATGACGACTTGTATACCAAATGGGCCACACTACGGCAAGAAAGAGACCAAGCAGTGCCAGCTTTCACAAATATCTTCCATACCTTGCTCACCAAGTTGGGTATCAAAGATTTGGAGCGACATCTGGTGCTCAAGTATCACGGTGCTCTGCATAGATACATCCAGATTGAAATGGAATTTCTAGACATCTCATCCTTGGGGGAAGCCTACCGATATGCCGTCAAAATCGAGCAGAAGCTCAAACAAAAGACACAGCAATTTGGGCTTGGGAACCCCTCACAACAAAATCCAGGAAAGGGCGGCCCCAACCCACCGAACAAAGGACAGAGAAAAGATGGACAGTATCAAGACAACCAGTACAATCCACAAGAAAAGAAGGACACTGGAAAGACAAATAAAGATACCGGGAAGTGGTGCGACTTCCATAAGAGCCCTTGGCATAACACTGCTGAGTGTCGCTCAAAGAAGTCGCTCGTGGCCGAAGTGAAAGCCTCTGAATAAGATGCAGATTCCAACTCCGAGACAGAACCAGAAAGGCTAAGATGGATCATTGACGCAGAACCTAGTGCCACCGTGGCTACCACCAAGATCCAGCCTGGTGAACTAGAGGAGCCAGAAGAAGGAGAGCGCCTCTTCCATTCACAGATATGGGTAAAAGGAACCCCACTGCACTTCATCGTTGACAATGGTAGATAGAATAACCTCATCTCAGCAGAGGTCGTCAAGTAGCTAGCCCTGCCAACAACACCGCACCCACAACCCTACACCATTGGATGGCTCTGCCAAGGAAGCGATCTTCGCATCGGCCAATAGTGTCGACTGTCGTATGACATCAAGCCCTTCAAAGATGAGGTATTGTGTGATGTTTCTCCTCTTGAAGTTTGTGATGTTCTTTTGGGCCAACCTTATTTATGGAAATGTCATGCTATATATGAGTCTAGGCCTCGTAGTTTTATTATTACTTTGAACAGGAAATTGTACAGGATACCTGAGGCAGTCCCACCTAGTGCTATTTCCTTGATCTCTACTAAGCAATGCAGGAAGTTCATCTCTCAAACAGGGAGGTTTTTCTTATTCATGATTCACTCTTAGAATAAGTGAAAGATCGCAGCCACATCCAGGGTCTCTGCGGCCAAACACTCCACACAACAGAAGCAAGTAGATAAGGTCATGGAAGAATACTCGGATATCTTCTCCTCACCCACAGAGGTACCTCTGCATTGCCAGGTCAAGCACCCCATCGATCTAACCCCCGGTGCACCGATGGAAAATGGGCCAGTCTATCGTCGCTCTTTGTTAGAGAATGAGGAGATCAAGAGATAGATCCAAGAACTGCTCCGCAAGGGGCACATACACCCTAGCTCATCACCTTGTGGGAGCCCAATCATGCTGGTACAGAAGAAAGATGGAACCTGCCGAATCTATATTGATTAACGGGATCTAAATAAAATCACTGTCAGAAACCGGTACCCGATTCCCTGAATCGATGACCTCCTTGATCAACTCACGGGGGCCAAATACTTCAGTAAGATTGATCTAAATTCTGGCTACCACCAGGTCCCGATAGAATAGATAGATTTATGGAAGACTGCCTTCAAGTCAAAGGAAGGACTTTTTGAATGGTTGGTCATGCCATTTGGTTTGACAAATGCTCCAACCACCTTCATGAGGATGATGGATGATATCCTGCAACCATTCAGAAATACTTTTGTAGTGGTGTATCTGGATGACATTCTAATTTACAACAAGACTTGGGACGAACACTTGCAGCATATTCAACAGGTTCTGCACAACCTGCGGCAGCAAAAGCTATATGCGAACCTGGAAAAATGCTCCTTCTGCATGGACAAGGTCCATTACTTGGGCTACATCATTGATCAACATGGCAGACATGTGGATGCAACCAAGATCCAAGTCATCCGTGACTGGCCAGCCCCAACAACACTAACTGGGTTTCAGATCTTCTTGGGAGTTGGTAATTTCTACCATAGGTTTGTGTTGGGTTTCTCCCATATTGTATGGGCCGTCATCCAAATAAAGAGGGGTGGTGGTAAGGAGAAATTTGGGTGGGGCCGGTCCCAACAAAAAGCGTTCGATGATTTGAAGCAGTGCTTGTACTCAGCCCTAGTACGTTCACTACCATACCTGCAACATCTCTTTGAGATCAAGACAGATGCTTCAGATTATGCTATGGGTGCCATTCTCACTCATCACGGCCACCCCGTGGCCTATCATATTGAGACACTGTCAGATACTATTCGTAAGTACCCTACTTACAACAAAGAAATGTACTTCATTATGCAAGCATGTCGCCAGTGGAGACATTACATTCTTGGGAAGGAGACAATCATCCACACTGATCATAATCCACTACAGTTCATGTAGACACAGGGAAAACTGCAAAATGACCATCATCAAAAGTGGTCCAGATACTTGTAGCAATTCCACCTCAACATCAAGTATAAAACATGAAGCACCAATCGCGTCGCTAATTGCCTCAGCAAATCGCCAGTCACGAAACTCACCACGGTGCTAGACTCTTGCGGCCATGAGACATATGGATGGCCCCAACTCTATGAGACAAACCTTGACTTCACCACCACCTACCAAATGTTGGGTGCAAATGCAGTTGTCGATAATTTCCATCTTCAGGATGGGTTTTTGTGTCGTCTTAGCTATATCTGTGTTCCATCAAGTGAGCAAGTGAAA
The DNA here is from genome assembly GCA_009831015.1 of Picea engelmannii. Lineage (NCBI taxonomy): Eukaryota > Viridiplantae > Streptophyta > Pinopsida > Pinales > Pinaceae > Picea > Picea engelmannii. Next base: position 106,938 of record ML807466.1, on the reverse strand, counting down.
CTGATCTAGGAAGCCCACTACAGTCAGGTGGCAGGACACTTCGTCATCAAAAATAAAATGGCGATGCTACAGAAACATTTCTACTGGCCGAAACTTCGACAGGAGGTCAGCAAGTATATCAGGTCCTGCACTGCCTGCACTATTGCCAAACTGAGCACTAAGAAACAGGGCTTGTACACCCCTCTTCCTACTCCTGACAGGGCATGGGAATCCATCTATATGGACTACATGTCAGGCCTCCCATCCAGCAGGCAGGGAACTGACTGTGTTTTTGTGGTTGTGGAACACTTTTCTAAGATGACGATTCTAGTTGCCTGCAAGGAGAGCATCACAGCAGAGGCCACTGCCAAGCTCTTCTTTGAACGAGTCTGGGTACATTTTGGAATCCCACAAACGATTTTATCATATCAGGATAGTCGATTTATTATCACATTCTGTTCGATCCTCTGGTCACTATTGGACACCAAGCTCACCAAATCCACGGCCTTCCACCCCCAGACAGATGGCCAAACCGAGGTTGTAAATTGAATGATTGTGCATATCCTTCGCATGTATAATTCAAAGAACCCTCGCACATGGTATGAGAGCCTTCCTTATGTCCAACATAGCTACAACCAAGCCTTGCATAGCTCAACCGACCACAGCCCCTTTCAAGTGGGGTTGAGATTCCAACCATTGGGTCCCATAGATGTTGCACTTCCCCTTGCGGTCACCTCGACTGACCCATCTCTTGCTCCAACTGAAGCTGACAAAGACACCCCATTCATTGAGTAGATTTATCACATCTGCCAAGAGGTTCTGGATATCCTATAGAAGTCCAATGACAAGTACAAACAATGCCATGATCAACACCAGGTGCCGCATATGTTTTAGGTGGGCGACAAAGTTTGGTTGCACTTGTAGAAAGAATGCCTTACAGGACCCCATCGAAAGCTTCCCCCACTCCGTTATGGACTCTATACTATCACTGAGGCCATGGGGGATAATTATTTTGAGCTCAACATTCCTCCTTTCCTTGGCCTGCACCCAGTGTTCAACGTGGATCTCCTTCGCCCTTATTTCCCACCTTTATTGGAAACCTTAGAAGTAGCAGAACAACTGACACCAACAGAGCTCAACCCTGACTGCATACAACAGGGATCCAATGATCAGATTTTGGACAGACATATCAAGGTCACTCGACAGCAAAGGATTTATCTTTATCGAGTCGTCAAAGTAGGGCAGCTCCTGCACCAAGGCAAGTGGCTCACCTGGGGCCAAATTCAACAGAAATTTCCTCATCTAATGGGGGACCTCAATGCAATGGAGACCATTTCTTCCTATGGAGGGAGGATTGATCCATATGGATATCGGTGGCCACCCACCTTTTCCAACTGGCTCAAAATAGTTTTCTGACATTTTTGGCAATTTACTATTTTTAGCAGTTTTTACTTCCAGGGCCATTTTGAGGGCCTAAATGAATGTTTTTCAGTATAGAGATCCTCAGTAATAACCAATGGAATATTGAGCCCCAAAAAGGAATCTCCTCGATGATACCTTTCCAACAGGCTATCAGACGCCTAAAACGGAGATCGTATGCAAAAGTTACGACCCCGAGAAGTTGATGTACTAGCTTACCCAAACGGGGCCCACATGACTTTTGGCGTTTCATTTCCTAGGGTTATGTTTTTGGATGTCTAGGGTTTTTGGCATTATTGTTTATTGTAAAAATGCCTTCATATCCTCATTGTAACCTTCTTCTTCCGAATGTGCACTGTCGTCACATCTCTTCTCAGAGATAAGCCGCCACCATTCCAGCAAGCTTGTTTCTGCTGCATTTTACAGTTTCACCTTATTTCGTTAGTGAACAGAAAACCAGTTTTATTGTACCTTTGTTATTTTGTGTTAAGAACCTGTTAATAATCTGTATTCATTTTTTTCTACTCATAAAATCCGGATCAGTGGTATCAAAGAGGTCTTCTCCTTGTCATCTTAATGCATGTCCCCAACGAGGTCGGAGTACAAAGAGTTGGGTCTCGAGCTTGTTTCTCTTGAGGACAGAAGATCTCGCATGCCCAAGAGACCTCATATGGTAGGAGAAAATAAAGATGATGGGACAGGAGATCCTTTCAAACTGTTGATTGAGGAATTCCTCACGCAATAAAGCAACGAGATGATGGATAGTTTCACGCGAATCCTTCGACGACTACCAACAAGCGATGCATATTCTTCGAACGGAGGCACTGCCCCCTTCAAGGTACAAATAAACTTTGATATTCCTATACTTGAAGGTTAGATAGACACATATGTTGTAGACAAGTGGTTGAATCTACTAGAAGGGTATTTTTCTATTCATAAATTTTCGAATAGAGAAAAGATTACTTTTGCGCTCCTCAAAGTCGTTCCCCATGTCAAAGATTGGTGGGAAACTTTCTGGGAGCAAAAGGAAACATTGGAAACCTCATTATTTTCAGTCACAACCACCTAGTAATCCTTCAGGGATTCTATTAAGGAACAATACTATCCTATCAGAAGTTATGATGACCTGTATACCAAATGGAGCACACTGCGGCAAGAAACAGACCAAGCAGTGCCAGATTTCACAAATATCTTCCATACCTTATGCACCAAGTTGGGTATCAATGATTCAGAGTGACATCTGGTGCTCAAGTATTGTGGTGCTCTGCATAGATACATCCAAACCGAAATGGAATTTCTAGACATCTCATCCTTGGGTGCGGCCTACCGATATGTCGTCAAAATCGAGCAGAAGCTCAAACAAAAGACGCGGCAATTTGGGCCTGGGAACCCCTCACAACAAAAGCCAGGAAAGGGTGGCCCCAACCCACTAGACAAACGACAGAGAAAACATGGACAATATCAAGACAACTAGTACAAGACGGAAGCAAAGAAGGACACCGAAAATACAAAGAAAGATACCGGGAAGTGGTGTGACTTCCATAAGAGCCCTTGGCATAACACTACTGATTGTCGCTCAAAGCAGTCGCTGGTGGCCGACGTGAAAGCCTCTGAATAAGATGCATATTCCTACTCCGAGACAGAACTAGAAAGGGGAAGATGGATCATTGACATAGAACCTAGTGCCACCGTGGCTACCAGCAAGATCTAGCTTGGTGAACCAGAGGAGCCAGAAGAAGGAGAGTGCCTCTTCCATTCACAGATGTGGGTAAAAGGCACCTTGCTGCACTTCATCGTTGATAGTGGTAGCCACAAGAACCTCATATCAGTAGAGGTCATCAAGCAACTGGCCCTGCCAACAATTCCACACCCACAACCCTACACCATTGGATGGCTCCGCCAAGGAAGCGATCTCTGCATCGGCCAATAGTGTCGACTGTCGTATGACATCAAGCCCTTCAAAGACAAGGTATTGTGTGATGTTTCTCCTCTTGAATTTTGTGATGTTCTTTTGGGCCAACCTTATTTATGGAAACGTCATGCTGTATATAAGTCTAGGCCTCGTAGTGTTATTATTACTTTGAACAGGAAATTGTACAGGATACCAGAGGCAATCCCACCTAGTGCTATTTCCTTGATCTCTGCTAAGCAATGCGGGAAGGTCATCTCTCAGATGGGGAAGTTTCTCTTCTTCATGATTCACTCTTAGAATAAGCGAAAGATCACAGCCACATATAGGGTCTCTGTGGCTGACCTATACACACAACAGAAGCAAGTAGATAAGGTCATGGAAGAATACTCAGATATCTTCTCCTCACCTACAAGGGTACCTTTGCACTGCTAGGTCAAGCACCCCATCGATCTGACCCCCAGTGCACCGCTACCCAATGGGCCATTCTATCATCGCTCTTTGTTAGAGAATGAGGAGATCAAGAGATAGAACCAAGAACTTCTCCACAAGGGGCACTTACGCCCTAGCTCATCACCTTGGAGGAGCCGAATCATGCTGGTACAGAAGAAAGATGGAACCTGGTGACTCTGTATTGATTACTAGGCTCTGAATAAAATCACTGTCAGAAACCGACACCCGATTCACCGAATCGATGACCTCCTTGATCAACTCAGAGGGGCCAAATACTTCAGTAATATTGATCTAAAGTCTGGCTACCACTAGGTCCCGATAGAACAGACAAATGTATGGAAGACTACCTTCAAGTCAAAGGAAGGACTTTTTGAATGGTTGGTCATGCCCTTTGGTTTGACAAATGCTCCAGCCACCTTCATGAGGATGATTGACGATATCTTGTGACCATTCACCAATACTTTTATAATGGTGTATCTGGATGACATTCTAATTTACAGCAAGACTTAGGACGAACACTTGCAGCATATTCAGTAGGTTCTGCACACCCTGCGGTAGCACAAGATATATGCCAACCTGGAAAAATGCTCCTTCGGCATGGACAAGGTCCATTACTTATGCTACGTCATTGATCAGCATGGCATACATGTGGATCTAGCCAAGATCTAAGTCATCCATGACTGGCTAGCCCCAACAACACTCACTGAGCTTCGGATCTTTTTGGGACTTGCTAATATCTACCGCAGGTTCGTGTTGGGTTTCTCCCATATTGCATGGGCCCTCAGCCAAATAATCAGGGGTGGTGGTAAGGCAAAATTTTCCTGGGGCCATTCCCAATTACAAGCGTTCGATGATTTGAAGTAGTGCTTGTGCTCAACCCCATTACTTTCACTACTAGACCTCCAACATCCATTTGAGATCCAGACAGATGCTTCAGATTATGTTGTGGGCATCGTTCTCACTCACCATGGCCACCCCGTGGCCTATCATAGTGAGACACTGTCAGATACTGTCCATAAGTACCCTACTTACGACAAAGAAATGTACTCCATTGTGTAAGCATGTCACTAGTGGACACATTACATTCTTGTGAAGGAGACAGTCATCCACATTGATCATAAGTCACTGCAATTCATGCATACACGGGGAAAAATGCAAAATGACCACCATTAAAAGTGGTCCACATACTCGCAGCAATTCCACCTCAACATCAAGTATAAAATAGGAAGCACCAATCGCGTTGTTGATTTCCTCAGCAGACCACCAGCCACGCCACTCACTACAGTGCTAGACTCTTGCAGCCATGAGACATCTGGATGGCCCCAAATGTCTGAGACAGACCCTGACTTCGCCACCACCTTCCAAATGTTGGGTGAAAATGCAGTTGTCGATAATTTCCATCTTCTGGATGGGTTGTTGTGTCGTCTGGGCCATATCTGTGTTCCATCAAGTGAGCGAGCGAAGATGATCTGGGAAGCCCACTACAGTCATGTGGAAGGAAACTTCGGCATCGAAAAGATAGTGGTGATGCTACAAAAACCTTTCTATTGGTCGAAACTTTGATAGGAGGTCGACAAGTATATCGGGTCCTGCACTTCCTACGCTATTGCCAAACCGACCACTAAGAAATAGGGCTTGTACACCCCTCCTCCTACTCCTGACAGGCCATGGGAATCCATCTCGATGGACTGCATGTCAGGCCTCCCATCCACTAGGCATGGAAATGACTGTGTTTTTGTGGTTGTTGACCACTTTTCTAAGATGATGATTGTAGTTGCCTACAAGAAGAAAATCACAGTAGAGGCCACTGCCAAGCTCTTCTTTGAACAAGTCTGGGTACATTTTGGAATCCCATAAACCATTGTCTCAGATCGGGATAGTCAATTTCTCAGCACATTCTGGTCGAGCCTCTGGTCACTGCTGGACACCAAGCTCACCAAATCCATGGCCTTCCACCCCCAGAGAGATGGCCAAACCGAGGTTGTAAATCGAATGATTGTGCATATCCTTCGCATGTATAATTCAAATAACCTTGGCAAATGGGATGAGAGACTTCCTTATGTCTAGCATAACTACAACCGAGCCTTTCATATCTCAACCAACCAAAACCCCTTTCAAGTGGGCTTGGGATTCCAACCATTGGGTCCCATAGATGTTGCACTTCCCCTTGCGATCACCTCGACTAACTCATCTCTTGCTCCAACTGAAGCTGACAAATCCACCCATTTCATTGAGAGGATCCAGTACATCCGCCAATAGGTTTAGGATATCCTACAAAAGTCCAATGACAAGTACAAACAACACCATGATCAACACCGGGTGCCACATAAGTTTCAGGTTGGCAACAAAGTTTGGTTGCACTTGTAGAAGGAACACCTTATAGGACCCCATCAGAAGCTTCGCCCACTCCATTTTGGACCGTACACTATCACTAAGGCCATGGGAGATAATGCTTTTGAGCTCAACATTCCTCCTTTCCTTGGTCTGGACCCAGTGTTCAACGTGGATCTCCGTCACCCTTATTTCCCACCATTATTGGACACCTCAGAAGTAGCAAAACAACTGACACCAACAGAGATCAACCCTGACTGCATAAAACAGGCATCCAATGTTCATATTGTGGACAGACAGATCAAGGGCACTCGAAAACAAAGGATCCAGCTTTATCGAGTCGTCAAAGCAGGGCAGCTCCTGCACGAAGGCAAGTGGCTCACCCGGGGCCAAATTCAACAAACATTTCCTCATCTAATGGGGGACCTCAACACAATGGACACCATTTCTTCCTAAGTAGGGAGGATTCATCTAGAGGGATATCAGTGGCCACCCACCTTTTCCAACTGGCTCAAAACAGTTTTCAGACATTTTTGGCAATTTACTATTTTTAGTAGTTATTACTTCCGGGGCCATTTTGAGGGCCTAAATGAAGGTTTTTAGGTATCAATCTACTCAATTATAGGAAAAGGAATATTGAGCCCCCAAAAATAATCTCCTCGACGATATCTTTCCAATGGGCTATCACACGCCTAAAACGGAGATCATATGCAAAAGTTACGACCCCGGGAAGTTGATGTACTAGCTTACCCAAACGGGGCCCACATGACTTTTGGTGTTTCATCTCCTAAGGTTAGGTTTTTGGATGTCGCGCTGCCATCACATATATTCTCAGAGATAAGTGCCACCATTCTAGCAAGCTTGTTTCCGCTGCATTTTATAGTTTCATCTTATTTCATTAGTGAATAGAAAACCAGTTTTACTGTATCTTTGTTATTTTGTGTTAAGCACCTATTAATAATATTTATTCATTTTGTTCTACTCATAAAATCTGGATCAGTGGTATCAGAGTGTTTTTCTCCTTGTCGTCTTAATTCATGTCCCCAACGAGGTCGGAGTACAAAGAGTTGGTTCTCGAGCTTGTTTCTCTTGAGGACAGAAGCTCTCGCACTTCCAAGCGACCTCCCATGGCAGGAGAAAAGAAAGATGATGGGACAAAAGATCCTTTCAAACTATTGATTGAGGAATCCCTCACGCAACAAAGGAACGAGATGATGGATAGTTTCACACAAATCCTTTGGCAAATACCAACAGGCGATGCATCTTCTTCGAACGGAGGCGCCCCCCCCTTCAAGGTACAAATAAAATTTGATGTTCCTATATTTTAAGGTCAGATATATGCAGATGCTATAGACAAGTGGTTGAATCTACTAGAAGGGTATTTTTCTGTTGATAAATTTTTGAATAGAGAAAAGATTACTTTTGCACTCCTCAAAGTTGTTCCCCATGTCAAAGATTGTTCGGAAAATTTCTGTGAGAAAAAGGAAATAGAGGAAACCCCATTATTTTCATTCACAGACACCTAGGAATCCTTCAGGGATGCTATTAAGGAACAATACTACCCTGTCGGACGTTATGACGACCTGTATACCAAATGTACCACACTACGACAAGAAAGAGACCAAGCAGTGCCAGATTTCACAAATATCTTGCATACCTTGCACACCAAGTTGGGTATCAAAGATTCAGAGAGACATCTGGTGCTCAAGTATCACGGTGCTTTGCATAGATACGTCCAGACTGAAATGGAATTTCTAGACATCTCATCCTTGGGCGCGGCCTACTGATATGCCGTCAAAATTGAATAGAAGCTCAAACAAAAGACGTGGCAATTTGGGCCTAGGAACCCCTCAGAACAAAATCTAGGAAAGGGCGGCCCCAACCCACCGAAAAAAGGACAGAGAAAAGATGGACAGTATCAATACAACCAGTACAAGCCGCAAGAAAAGAAGAACACCGAAAAGACAAAGAAAGATACCGGGAAGTGGTGCGACTTCCATAAGAGCCCTTGGCATAACACTGTTGACTGTCGCTCAAAGAAGTTGCTGGTGGCCGAAGTGAAAGCCTCTGAATAAGATGTAGATTCTGAATTTGAGATAGAACCAGAAAGGGGAAGATGGATGATTGATCTAGAACCTAGTGCCACCATGGCTACGACCAAGATCCAGCCTGGTGAACCAGAGGAGCCAGAAGAAGGAGAGCGCCTCTTCCATTCACAGATGTGGGTAAAAGGCACCCCGCTGCACTTCATTGTTGACAATGGTAGCCAGAAGAACCTCATCTTAGCAGAGGTCGTCAAGTGGCTCGACCTACCAACAATGCCGCACCCACAACCCTACACCATTGGATGGCTCCACCAAGGAAGCGATCTCTGCGTCGACCAATAGTGTCGACTATCGTACGGCATCAAGCCCTTCAAAGATGAGGTATTGTGTGACGTTTCTCCTCTTGAAGTTTGTGATGTTCTTTTGGGCCAACCTTATTTATGGAAACGTCATGTTGTATATCAGTCTAGGCCTCGTAGTGTTATTATTACTTTTAAAAGGAAATTGTTCAGGATACCCGAGGCAGTCCCACCTACTGCTATTTCCTTGATCTCTGTAAAGCAATGAAGGAAGGTCATCTCTCAGAGGGGGAAGTTTGTCTTTTGTGTGATTCTCTCTCAGAATAAGAGAAATATTGCAGCCACATCTAGGGTCTCTGTGGCCGACCTCTCCACACATCAGAAGCAAGTAGATAATGCCATGGAAGAATACTCAGATATCTTCTCCTCACCTACAGGGGTACCTCTACACTTCCAGGTCAAGCACCCCATCGATCTGACCCCCAGTGCATCACTGCCCAATGGGCCAGTCTATCATCGCTCTTTGTTAAAGAATGAGGAGATCAAGAGACAGATCTAAGAACTAATCCACAAGGGGCACATACACCCTAGCTCATCACCTTGCAGGAGCCCAATCATGCTGGTACAGAAGAAAGATGGAACTTGGAGACTATGTATTGATTACCGGGCTCTGAATAAAATCACTATCAGAAACCGATACCCGATTCCTCGAATTGATGACCTCCTTGATCAACTCATGGGGGCCAAATACTTTAGTAAGATTGATCCAAAGTCTGGCTGCCACCAGGTCCTGATAGAACAAACAGATGTATGGAAGACCGTCTTCAAGTCAAAGGAAGGACTTTTTGAATGGTTGGTCATGCGCTTTGGTTTAACAAATGCTCCAGCCACCTTCATGAGGATGATGGACGATATCCTGCGACCATTCACCAATACTTTTGTAGTGGTGTATCTGGATGACATTCTAATTTACAGCAAGACTTGGGACGAACACTTGCAGCATATTCAACAGGTTCTGCACACCCTGCAGCAACACAAACTATACGACAACCTAGAAAAATGCTCCTTTGGCATGGATAGGGTTCATTACCTGGGCTACATCATTGATCAACATGGTGTACATGTGGATCCAACCAAGATCCAAGTCATCCATGACTGGCCAACCCCAACAACACTCACTAAGATTCAAAGCTTCTCCCATATTGCATGGGCCCTCAGCCAAATAAATAGGGGTGGTGATAAGGTGAATTTTGTGTGGGTCCGGTCCCAACAACAAGCATTCGATGATTTGAAGCAGCGCTTGTGCTCAACCCTAGTAATTTCACTACCAGACCTACAACATCCCTTTCAGATCGAGACAGATGCTTCAGATTATGTTGTGGGCACCATTCTCACTAACCACGGTGACCCCGTGGCGTATCATAGTGAGACACTATCAGATATTTTCCGTAAGTACCCTACTTACGACAAGGAAATGTACTCCATTGTGAAAGCATGTTGCCAGTGGAGACATTACATTCTTGGGAAGGAGACATTCATCCACACTGATCATAAGCCACTGCAGTTCATGTAGACACAGGGACAACTGCAAAATGACCGCCATCAAAAGTGGTCCACATACTTCCACCAATTCCACCTCAACATCAAGTATAAAACAGGAAGCACCAATCACATCGCTGATTGCCTCAACTGACCACCAGTCACGGCACTCACCACGGTGCTAGACTATTGCGGCCATGAGACATCTGGATGGCCCCAACTCTATGAGATAGACGCTGACTTCGCCACCACCTACCAAATGTTGGGTGCAAATGCAATTGTCGATAATTTCCTTCTTTAGGATGGGTTGTTGTGTCATCTAGGCCATATCTGTGTTCCATCAAGCGAGTGAGCGAAGATGATCTTGGAAGCCCACTACAATTGGGTGGTAGGACACTTCGGTGTCAAAAAGACAGTGGCGATGCTACAGAAACATTTCTACTGGCCGAAACTTCGACAGGAGGTCGGTAAGTATATCAGCTCCTGCACTGCCTATGCTATTGCCAAACCGACCACTAAGAAACAGGGCTTGTACACCCCTCTTCCTACTCCTGACACGCCATGGGAATCCATCTCGATGGAATACATGTCGGGCCTCCCATCCACCAGGCGGGGAAATGACTATGTTTTTGTGGTTGTTGACCGCTTTTCTAAGATGGCGATTCTAGTTGCCTGCAAGAAGAGCATCACAACAGAGGCCACTGCCAAGCTCTTCTTTGAATGAGTCTGGGTACATTTTGGAATACCACAAACCATTGTCTCAGATCGGGATAGTCGATTTCTCATCACATTCTGGTCGAGCCTCTTGTCACACACCAAGCTCACCAAATCCACGACCTTCCACCCCCAGACAGATGGCCAAACCGAGGCTGTAAATTGAATGATTGTGCATATCCCTTCACATGTATAATGGAAAGAAACCTTGCACATGGGATGAGAGCCTTCCTTATGTCCATCATAGCTATAACCGAGCCTTGCATAGATCAACTGGCCATAGCCCCTTTCAAGTGGGGTTGGGATTCCAACCATTGGGTCCCATAGATGTTTCACTTCCCCTTGCGGTCACCTCGACTGACTCATCTCCTGCTCCAACTGAAGCTGACAAAGCAACCTGGTTCATTGAGAAGATCCAACACATCCACCAACAGGTTCAGAATATCCTACAAAAGTCCAATGACAAGTACAAACAACGCCATGATCAACATCGGGTGCCACATAAGTTTCAGGTGGGTGACAAAGTTTGGTTGCACTTGCAGAAAGAACACCTTATAGGACCCCATCGAAAGCTTCTCCCACTCCATTATGGACCATACACTATCACCAAGGCCATGGGGGATAATTATTTTGAGCTCAACATTCCTCCTTTCCTTGGCCTACACCCAGTGTTCAACGTGGATCTCCTTCGCCCTTATTTCCCACAATTATTGGACACCTCAGAAGTAGCAGAACAACTGACACCAATAGAGCTCAACCCTGACTGCATACAATAGGAATCCAATGATCAAATTGTGGACAGACAGATCAAGGGCACTCAACAACAAGGGATCCAGCTTTATCGAGTCGTCAAAGAAGGGTAGCTCCTGCACCAAGGCAAGTGGCTCACCCGGGGCCAAATTCAACAAAAATTTCCTCATCTAATGGGGGAACTCAACGCAATGGAAACAATTGCTTCCTAAAGAGGGAGGATTTATCCAAATGGATATCGGTGGCCACCCACCTTCTCAAACTAGCTCAAAAATGTTTTCTGACATTTTTGGCAATTTACTATTTTTAGCAGTTTTTACTTTCGTGGCCATTTTGAGGGCCTAAATGAAGGTTTTTTGGTATCAAGCTCATCAATGATATCTGAAGGAATATTGGGCCAAAAAATCTAATCTCCTCGACTATACCTTTCCAATGGGCTATCACATGCCTAAAACGGAGATCGTATGCAAAAGTTACAACCCGGGAAGTTGATGTACTAGCTTACCCAAATGGGGCCAACATGACTTTTGGCGTTTCATCTCCTAGGGTTAGATTTTTGGATGTCTAGGGTTTTTGGAATTCTTGCTTATTGTAAAAATGCCTTCAGAGCCTCATTGTAACCATATTCTTGTGAATGCACGTTGTCGTCACATCTCTTCTCAGAAGCCACCACCATTCCAGCAAGCTTGTTTCCGCTACATTTTACAGTTTCAACTTATTTCGTTAGTGAATAGAAAACCGGTTTTACTGTATCTTTGTTATTTTGTGTTAAGAACCTGTTAATAATCTGTATTCATTTAATTCTACTCATAAATTCTGTATCAGTGGTATCAGAGCGGTCTTCTCTTTGTCGTCTTAATGCATGTCCCCAACGAGGTCGAAGTACAAAGAGTTGGGTCTCGAGCTTGTTTCTCTTGAGGACAGAAGCTCTTGCACGCCCAAGCGACCTCCCATGGCAGGAGAAAAGAAATATGATGGGACAGGAGATCCTTTTAAACTATTGATGGAGGAAGCCCTCACGCAACAAAGGAACGAGATGATGGATAGTTTCACGCAAATCCTTCGGCGACTACCAACAGGTGATGCATCTTCTTCGAACGGAGGCGCTGCCCCCTTCAAGGTACAAATAAACTTTGATATTCCTATATTTGAAGGTCAGATAGACGCAAATGCTGTAGACAAGTGGTTGAATCTACTAGAAGGGTATTTTTCTATTCATAAATTTTCAAATAGAGAAAAGATTACTTTTGCGCTCCTCAAATTCATTCCCCATGTCAAAGATTGGTGGGAAACTTTATGTGAGAAAAAGGAAACAGAGGAAACCTCATTATTTTCAGTCACAAACACCCAGGAATCCTTCAGGGATGCTATTAAGGAAAAATACTACCCTGTCGGAAGTTATGATGACCTGTATACCAAATGGACCACACTGCGGCAAGAAAGAGACCAAGCAGTGCCACATTTCACAAATATATTTCATACCTTGCGCACGAAGTTGGGTATCAAAGATTTAGAGTGACATCTGGTGCTCAAGTATCATGGTGCTCTACATAGATACATCCAGACCGAAATAGAATTTATAGACATCCCATCCTTGGGCACGACCTACCGCTATGTGGTCAAAATCGAGCAGAAGCTCAAACAAAAGACGTGGCAATTTGGGCCTGGGAACCCCTCACAACAAAATCTAGGAAAGGGTGGCCCCAACCCACCGAACAAAGGACAGAGAAAAGATGGATAGTATCAAGAAAATTAGTACAATCCACAAGAAAAGAAGGACACTGGAAAGACAAATAAAGATACCAGGAAGTGGTGCGACCTCCATAAGAGCCCTTGGCATAACACTGCTCACTGTCGCTCAAAGAAATTGCTGGTGGCCGAAGTGAAAGCCTCTAAATAAGATGCAGATTTCAACTTTGAGGCAGAACCAGAAAGGGGAAGATGGATAATTGACGCAGAACCTAGTGCTACCATGGATACCACCAAGATCTAGCCTGGTGAACCAGAGGAGCCAGAAGAAGGAGAGTGCCTCTTCCATTCACAGATGTGGGTAAAAGGCATCCCTTTGCACTTCATCCTTGACAGCAGTAGCCAGAAGAACCTCATCTTAGCAGAGGTCGTCAAGTGGCTGGCCCTGCCAACAACGCCACACCCACAACCCTACACCATTGGATGGCTCTGCCAAGGAAGTGATCTCTGCGTCGTCCAATAGTGTCGAATGTCGTACGGCATCAAGCCCTTCAAAGATGAGGTATTGTGTGATGTTTCTCCTCTTGAAGTTTGTGATGTTCTTTTGGGACAACCTTATTTATGGAAACGTCATGTTGTATATGAGTCTAGGCCTTGTGGTGTTATTATTACTTTGAACAGGAAATTGTACAGGATACCCGAGGCAGTCCCACCTAGTGTTATTTCCTTGATCTCTGCTAAGCAATGCAGGAAGGTCATCTCTCAGTCGGGGAAGTTTATCTTCTTTGTAATTTTCTCTCAAAATAAGCGAAAGATCGCAGCCACATCCAGGGTCTCTACGGCCAACCTCTCCACACAGTAGAAGCAAGTAGATAAGATCATGGAAGAATACTCGGATATCTTCTCCTCACCTACAGGGGTACCTCTGCACTGCCAGGTCAAGCACCCCATCGATATGACCCTCGGTGCACCGCTGCCCAATGGCCCAGTCTATCGTCGCTATTTTTTAGAGAATGAGGAGATCAAGATACAGATCCAAGAATTGCTCCACAAGGGGCACATACGCACTATCTCTTCACCTTGCAGGTGCCTAATCGTGATGGTACAGAAGAAAGATGGAACTTGGTGACTCTGTATTGATTACCGGGCTCTGAATAAAATCACTGTTAGAAACTGGTACCCGATAACCCGAATCGATGACCTCCTTGATCAACTCACGTGGGCCAAACACTTCAGTAAGATTGATCTAAATTCTGGCTACCACCAGGTCCCTATAGAACAAACAGATGTATGGAAGACCGCCTTCAAGTCAAAGGAAGGAATTTTTGAATGGTTGGTCATGTGCTTTGGTTTGAAAAATGCTCCAACCCCCTTCATGAGCATGATAGATGATATCATGTGACCATTCACCAATACTTTTGTAGTGGTGTATCCAGATGACATTCTAATAAACAACAAGACTTGGGACGAACACTTGCAACATATTCAGCAAGTTCTGCACACCCTGCGGTAGCACAAGCTATACGCCAACCTGGAAAAATGCTCCTTCGGCATGGACAGGGTCCATTACCTAGGCTACATCATTGATCAACATGGCGTACATGTGGATCTAGCCAAGAACCAAGTCATCCGTGACTTTCCAACCCCAACAACACTCACTGAGCTACGGATCTTCTTGGGACTTGCTAATTTCTACCACAGGTTCGTGCTGGGTTTCTCCCATATTGCATGGGCCCTCAGCCAAATAAACAGGGGTGGTGGTAAGGAGAAATTTGCATGGGGTCGGTCCCTAAAACAAGCGTTCGATGATTTGAAGTAGTGCTTTTGCTCAGGCCTAGTACTTTCACTACCAGACCTGCAACATCCCTTTGAGATTGAGGTAGATGCTTCAAATTATGTTGTGGTCACCGTTCTCACTCAGCACGGCCACCCCGTGGCCTATCATAGTGAGACACTATCAGATATTGTCCGTAAGTACCCTACTTATGACAAAGAAATGTACTCCATTGTGATAGCATGGATCTAGTGGAGACATTACATTCTTGGGAAGGAGACAGTCACCCACACTAATCATAAGCCACTGTAGTTCATGCAGACACAGGGAAAACTGCAAAATGATCGCCATGAAAAGTGGTCCACTTACTTGCAGCAATTCCACCTCAACATCAAGTATAAAACAGGAAGCACCAATCGCGTCACTGATTGCCTTAGCAGACTTCCATTCATAGCACTCACCACGGTGCTACACTCTTGCGGCCATGAGACATCTGGATGGCCCCAACTCTATGAGACAGACCCTGACTTCGCCACCACCTACCAAATGTTCTGTTCAAATGCAGTTTTCGATAATTTCCATCTTCAGGATGGGCTGTTGTGTCGTCTGGGCCATATCTATGTTCCATTAAGCGGGCGAGTGAAGATGATCTAGGAAGCCCACTACAGTTGGGTGTCATGACACTTTGGCATTGAAAATATAGTGGCGATGCTACAGAAACATTTCTGCTAGCCAAAACTTCGACAGGAGGTCGACAAGTATATCAGGTCTATTGCCTGTGCTATTGCCAAACCGACCACTAAGAAACAGGGCTTGTACACCCCTCTTCCTACTCCTGACAGGCCATTTGAATCCATCCTTATGGACTACATATCGAGCCTCCCATCCACCAGGTGGGGAAATGCCTGTGTTTTTGTGGTTGTTGACCGCTTTTCTAAGATTGTGATTCTAGTTTCCTGCAAGAAGAGCATCACAGCAGAGGCCACTTCCAAGATCTTCTTTGAACGAGTCTGGGTACATTTTGGTATCCCAAAAACCATTGTCTCAGATCAGGATAGTCAATTTCTTAGCACATTCTGGTCGAGCCTCTGCTCACTGTTGGACACCAAGCTCACCAAATCCACTGCCTTCCACCCCCAGACAGATGGCCAAACTAAGGTTGTAAATCGAATGATTGTGCATATCCTTCGCATGTATAATTCAAAGAAACCTCTCACATGGGATGAGATCCTTCCTTATGCCCAACATAGCTACAACCGAGCCTTGCATAGCTCAACCGGCCATAGCCCCTTTCAAGTGGGGTTGGGATTCCAACCATTGGGTCCCATAGATGTTGCACTTCACCTTGCAGTCACCTCGACTGACTCATTTCCTACTCCAACTGAAGCTGACAAAGCCACCCATTTCATTGAGAAGATCCAGCACATCTTCCAACAAGTTTAGGATATCCTACAGAAGTCCAATGACAAGTACAAACAATGCCATGATCAACACCGAGTGCCGCATAAGTTTGAGGTGGGCGACAAAGTTTGGTTGCACTTGCAGAAAGAACACCTTAAAGGACCCCATCGGAAGCTTCACCCACTCCATTATGGACTGTACACTATCACCAAGGCCATGGGGGATAATTCTTTTGAGCTCAACATTTCTCCTTTCCTTGGCCTGCACCTAGTGTTCAACGTGGATCTACTTCGCCCTTATTTCCCACCATTATTGGACACCTCAGAAGTAGCAGAACAACTTACACCAACCGATTTCAAACTTGACTGCATACAACATGAATCCTATGATCATATTGTGGACAAACAGATCAAGGGCACTCGACAACAAAGGATCCAGCTTTATCGAGTTGTCAAAGTAGGCCAGCTCCTGCACTAAGGCAAGTGTCTCACCCGGGGCCAAATTCAGCAGAAATTTCCTCATCTAATGGGGGACCTCAACGCAATGGATAACATTGATTCCTAAGGAGGGAGGATTGATCCATATGGATATCGGTGGCCACCCACCTTTTCCAACTTGCTCAAAACAGTGTTCTGACAATTTTGGGAATTTTCTATTTTTAGCAGTTTTTACTTTCGGGGCCATTTTGAGGGCCTAAATGAAGTATTTTTGGTATCGAGGTCCTCAAATATAGTTGAAGGAATATTGATACCCCAACATGAATCTCCTTGATGATACCTTTAAAATGGGCTATCACATGCCTAAAACAGAGATCGTATGCAAAAGTTACGACCCCGGGAAGTTGATGTACTAGCTTATCCAAACGAGGCCCAAATGACTTTTGGCGTTTCATCTCCTAGGGTTAGGTTTTTGGATGTCTACGTTTTTGGTAATTATTGATTATTGTAAAAATTCCTTCAGAGCCTCATTGTAACCTTCTTCTTTCGAATGCGCACTATCGTCACATCTCTTCTCAGGGATAAGCCGCCACCATTCTAGCAAGCTTGTTTCTGTTGCATTTTACAGTTTCAACTTATTTCGTTAGTGAATAGAAAACCAATTTTACTGTTTCTTTGTTATTTTGTGTTAAGCACCTGTTAATAATCTGTATTCATTTCTTTATGCTCATAAAATCTGGATTAGTGGTATCATAGCGGTCTTCTCCTTGTCGTCTTAATGCATGTCCCGAATGAGGTCGGAGTACAAAGAGTTGGGTCTCGAGCTTGTTTCTCTTGAGGACAAAAGCTCTCACATGCCCAAGCGACCTCTCATGGTAGGAGAAAAGAAAGATGATGGGATAGGAGATCCTTTCAAACTGTTGATTGAGGAATCCCTCACGCAACAAAGGAACGAGATGATGGATAGTTTCGCGCAAATCCTTCGGCGACTACCAGCAGGCGATGCATCTTCCTCGAATGGAGGTGCCGCCCCCTTCAAGGTACAAATAAACTTTGATATTCCTATATTTGAAGGTCATATAGATGCAGATGTTGTAGACAAGTGGTTGAATCTACTAGAAGGGTATCTTTTTGTTCATAAATTTTCGAATAGAGAAAAGATTACTTTTGCGCTCCTCAAAGCCATTCCCCATGTCAAAGATTGGTGGGAAAATTTCTGTGAGAAAAAGGAAACAGAGGAAACCTCATTATTTTCAGTCATGGCCACCTGGGAATCCTTCAAGGATGCTATTAAAGAACAATACTACCCTGTCGGAAGTTATGACGACCTATATAGAAAATGGACCACACTTCGGCAAGAAAGAGACCAAGCAGTGCCACATTTCACAAATATCTTCCATACCTTGCGCACCAAGTTGGGTATCAAAGATTTGGAGTAACACCTGGTGCTCAAGTATCGCAGTGCTCTACAGAGATACATCTAGACCAAAATGGAATTTCTAGATATCTCATCCTTGGGCGCGAACTACCGATATGTCGTCAAAATCGAGCAAAAGCTCAAACAAAAGACAAGGAAATTTGGGCCTGGGAACCCCTCACAACAAAAGCCAGGAAAGGGCAGCCCCAACCCACTAAACAAAGGATAGAGAAAATATGATTAGTATCAATACAACCAATACAATCTACAATCAAAGAAGGACACTGGAAAGACAAGGAAAGATACCGGGAAGTGGTGCGACTTGCATAAGAGCCCTTGGCATAACACTGTTGCGTGTCGCTCAAAGTAGTTGCTTGTGGCGGAAGTGAAATCCTCTGAATAAGATGCAGATTATGACTCCAAGATAGAACCAGAAAGGGGAAGATGGATCATTGACACAGAACCTAGTGCCACCATGGCTACCACCAAGATCCAGCCTGGTGAACCAGAGGAGCCAGAAGAAGGAGCGCGCCTCTTCCATTCACAGATGTGGGTAAAAGGCACCCTGCCGCACTTCATCATTGACATCGGTAGCCATAAGAACCTCATCTCAGAAGAGTTCATCAAGTGGTTGGCCCTGCCAACAATGCCTCACCCATAGCCCTACACCATTGGATGGCTCCGCCAAGGAAGCGATCTCCTAGTCGGCCAACAGTGTCGACTATCGTATGGCATCAAGCCCTTCAAGGACGAGGTATTGTGTGATTTTGCTCCTCTTGAATTTTTTGATGTTCTTTTGGGCCAACCTTATTTATGGAAACATCATACTGTATATGAGTCTAGGCCTCATAGTGTTATTATTATTTTGAATAGGAAATTGTATAGGATAACCGAGGTAGTCCCACCTAATGCTATTTCATTGATCTCTACTAAGCAATGTAGGAAGGTCATCTCTCAGACGGGGAAGTTTGTATTCTTCGTGATTCTCTCTCAAAATAAGTGAAAGATCGCAGCCACATCTAGGGTCTCTATGGCTGACCTCTCCACAAAGCAGAAGCAGGTAGATAAGGTCATGGAAGAATACTCGGATATCTTCTCCTCACCTAAAGGGGTACCTCTGCACTACCAGGTCAAGCAGCCCATCGATCTGACCCCCGGTGCACCACTGCCCAATGGGCCAGTATATCATCACTCTTTGTCAGAGAATGAGGAGATCACAAGATAGATAAAAGAATTACTCCAGAAGGGGCACATACACCCTAGCTCATCACCTTGCGGGAGCCCAATCGTGCTGGTATAGAAGAAAGATGCAACCTGGGGACTCAGTATTGATTACCGGGCTCTAAATAAAATCACTGTCAGAAACCGGTACCCAATTCCCCGAATCGATGACCTCCTTGATCAACTCATGGGGGCCAAATAATTCAGTAAGATTGATCTAAAGTCTGGCTACCACCAGGTCCCGATAGAACAGACAGATGTATGGAAGACCGCCTTCAAGTCAAAGGAAGGAATTTTTGAATGGTTGGTCATGCCCTTTGGTTTGACAAATTCTCCAGCCACCTTCATAAGGATGATGGATGATATCTTGCGACCATTCACCAATAATTTTGTAGTAGTGTATCTGGATGACATTCTAATTTACAACAAGACTTGGGACGAACACTTGCAACATATTCAACAAGTTCTGCACACCCTGCAGCAACACAAACTATACACCAACCTGGAAAAATGATCCTTCGACATGGATAGACTACATAACCTATGCTACATCATTGATCAACATGGTGTACATGTGGATCCAGACAAGATCCAAGTCATCTGTGACTGGCCAGCCCCAACAACACTCACTGAGCCTCGAAGCTTCTTGGGACTTGCTAATTTCTACCGCAGGTTCGTTTTGGGTTTCTTCCATATTGCATGGGCCCTCAGAAAAATAAACAGGGGTGGTGGTAAGACGAAATTTGCATGGGGCCTGTCTTAACAACAAGCGTTCGATGATTTGAAGTAGTTCTTGTGCTCAACCCCAATACTTTCACTACCAGTCATGCAACATCCCTTTGAGATCAAGACAGATGCTTCAGATTATGCTGTGGGCGTCGTTCTCACTCAGCATGGCCACCCCGTGGCCTATCATAGTGAGACACTGTTAGATACTATCCATAAGTACCCTACTTATGACAAATAAATGTACTCCATTGTGCAAGCATGTCGCCAGTGGAGACATTACATTCTTTGGAAGGAGACAATCATCCACATTGATCATAAGCCACTGCAGTTCATGCAGACATAGGGAAAACTACAAAATGACCGCCATCAAAAGTGGTCCACATACTTGCAGCAATTCCACCTCAACATCAAGTATAAAACATGAAGCACCAATTGCATCGCTGATTGCCTCAACAGACTTCCAGTCGCAGCACTCACCACGGTGCTAGACTCTTGCGGCCATGAGACATCTGGATGCCCCCAACTTTATGAGACAGACCCTGACTTCGCCACCACCTACCAAATGTTCTGTGAAAATGCAGTTTTCGATAATTTCCATCTTCAGGATGGGCTGTTGTGTCGTCTGGGCCATATCTATGTTCCATTAAGCGGGCGAGTGAATCTTATCTAGGAATCCCACTATAGTCGGGTGTCATGACACTTCGACATTGAAAATATAGTGGCGATGCTACAAAAACATTTCTGCTAGCCAAAACTTCGACAGGAGGTCGACAAGTATATCAGGTCCTGCACTTCCTGTACTATTTCCAAACCGACCACTAAGAAACAGGGCTTGTACACCCCTCTTCCTACTCCTGACAGACCATTTGAATCCATCCCGATGGACTACATATCGAGCCTCCCATCCACCAGGTGGGGAAATGACTGTGTTTTTGTGGTTGTTGACCACTTTTCTAAGATGGTGATTCTAGTTGCCTGCAAGAAGAGCATCAGAATAGAGGCCACTGTCAAGCTCTTCTTTGAACGAGTCTAGGTACATTTTGGATTCCCACAAATCATTGTCTCAGATCGGGATAGTCGATTTCTCAATACATTATAGTCGAGCCTCTGGTCACTACTGGACACCAAGCTCACCAAATCCATGGCCTTCCACCCCCAGACAAATGCCCAAACCGAGGCTGTAAATCAAATGATTGTGCATATCCTTTGCATGTATAATTCAAAGAACCCTTGCACATGGGATGAGAGCCTTCCTTATGTCAAGCATAGCTACAACCGAGCCTTTCATAGCTCAACCGGCCACAGTCCCTTTCAAGTGGGGTTGGGATTCCAACGATTGGGTCCCATAGATGTTGCACTTCCCCTTGCAGTCACCTCAACTGACTCATCTCCTGCTCCAACTGAAGATGACAAAGCTACCCGGTTCATTGAGTGGATCCAGCACATCTAGAAACGGGTTTAGGATACCCTACAAAAGTCTAATGACAAGTACAAACAGTGCCATGATCAACACCGGGTGCCGCATAAGTTTCAGGTGGGAGACAAAGTTTGGTTACACTTGTAGAAAGAATGCCTTACAGGACCCCATAAGAAGCTTTGCGCACTCCATTATGGACCGTAAACTATCACCAAGGCCATGGGAGATAATGCTTTTGAGCTCAACATTCCTCCTTTCCTTGGCCCGCACCTAGTGTTCAACGTGGATCTCCTTCGCCCTTATTTTCCACCATTATTGGACACCTCAGAAGTAGCAGAAAAAATAACACCAACATATATCAATCATGACTGCATACAACAAGCATCCAATGATCGGATTTTGGACAGATAGATCAAGGGCACTCGACAACAAAGGATCTAGCTTTATCAAGTCATCAAAGCAGGGTAGCTCCTGCACCAAGGCAAGTGGCTCACTCGGGGCCAAATTCAGTAGAAATTTCCTCATCTAAAGGGGGACCTCAATGCAATGGATACCATTTCTTCTTAAGGAGGGAGGATTGATCTGTATGGATATCGGTGGCCACCCACCTTTTCCAACTGGCTCAAAATAATTTTCTGACATTTTTGCCAGTTTTCTATTTTTAGCAGTTTTTACTTTCGGGGCCATTTTGAGGGCCTAAATGAATGTTTTTCGGTATCAATCTCTTAAATAATGACCAAAGGCATATTTATCCCCCAAAATGAATCTCCTCTATGATACCTTTCCAACGGGCTATCACACACCTAAAATGGAGATCATATGCAAAAGCTACTACCCCGGGAAGTTGATGTACTAGCTTACCCAAACGGGACCCACATGACTTTTGGCGTTTCATCTCCTAGGGTTAGGTTTTTGGATGTCTAGGGTTTTTGGAATTATTTCTTATTGTAAAAATGCCTTCTGAGCCTCATTGTAACCTTCTTCTTGCGAATTCGCACTGCCATCTCATCTCTTCTCAAAGATAAGCCACCACCATTCCAACAAGCTTGTTTCCGCTGCATTTTATAGTTTCATCTTATTTCATTAGTGAATAGAAAACCAGTTTTACTGTATCTTTGTTATTTTGTGTTAAGCACCTATTAATAATCTATATTCATTTCGTTCTACTCATAAAATCTGGATCAGTGGTATCAGAGCGATCTTCTCCTTGTCGTCTTAATGCATGTCCCCAATGAGGTCGGAGTACAAAGAGTTGGGTCTCGAGCTTGTTTCTCTTGAGGACAGAAGCTCTCACATGCCCAAGCGACCTCATATGGTAGGAGAAAAGAAATATGATGGGACAGGAGATCCTTTCAAACTGTTGATTGAGGAATCCCTCACGCAACAAAGGAACGAGATGATGGATAGTGTCGCGCGAATCCTTAAGCAACTACCAACAGAAGATGCATATTCTTCAAACGGAGGCACCACCCCCTTCAAGGTACAAATAAACTTTGATATTCCTATATTTGAAGGTTAGATAGACGCAGATGTTGTAGACAAGTGGTTGAATCTACTAGAAGTGTATTTTTCTGTTCTTAAATTTTCGAATAGAGAAAAGATTACTTTTGCGCTCCTCAAAGTCGTTCCCCATGTCAAAGATTGGTGGGAAACTTTCTGGGAGCAAAAGGAAACAGAGGAAACCTCATTATATTCAGTCACATCCACCTGGGAATCCTTCGGGGATGCTATTAAGGAACAATACTACCCTGTTGGAAGTTATGATGACCTGTATACCAAATGGACCACACTGCGGCAAGAAAGAGACCAAGCAGTGCCATATTTCACAAATATCTTCCATACCTTGCACACCAAGTTGGGTATCAAAGATTCAGAGTGACATCTGGTGCTCAATTATCATGGTTCTCTGCATATATACATCCATACCAAAATGGAATTCCTATACATCTCATCCTTGGGTGCGGCCTACAGATATGTCGTCAAAATTGAGCAGAAGCTCAAACAAAAGACGCGGCAATTTGGGCTTGAGAACCCCTCACAAAAAAAGCCAGGAAAGGGTAGCCCCAACCCATCAAACAAAGGATAGAGCAAATATGGACAATATCAAGAAAACCAGTACAAGCCACAAGCAAAGAAGGACACCGGAAAGAAGGAATTTTTGAATGGTTGGTCATTCCCTTTGGTTTGAAAAATGCTCTAGCCACCTTCATGAGGATAATGGATGATATCCTGCGACCATTCACCAATACTTTTGTAGTGGTGTATCTGGATGACATTCTAATTTACAACAATACTTGGGATGAACAATTGCAGCATATTAAGTAGGTCTTGGAAACCCTATGGTAGCACAAGCTATACGCCAACCTGGAAAAATTCTCCTTCGGCATGGACAGGGTCCATTACCTGGGCTACATTATTGATCATCATGGCGTACATATGGATCCAGCCAATATCCAATTCATCTGTAACTAGCCAGCCCCAACAACACTCACTGAGCTTTAGAGCTTCTTGGGACTTGCCAATTTCTACCACAGGTTCGTGTTGGGTTTCTCCCATATTTCATGGGCCCTCAGCCAAATAAATAGGGGTGGTGGGAAGGAGAAATTTGTGTGGGGCCAGTCCCAACAACAAGAGTTCGATGATTTGAACTAGTTCTTGTGCTCAGCCCCAGTAATTTCACTACCAGACTTGCAACATCCCTTTGAGATCGAGACAGATGCTTCCGATTATACTGTGGGCGTCGTTGTCACTCAGCACGACCACCCTGTGGCCTATCATAGTGAGACACTGTCAGATACTGTCCGTAAGTAACCTACTTACGACAAAGAAATGTACTCCATTGTGCAAGCATGTTGCCAGTAGAGACATTACATCCTTTGGTAGGAGACAGTCATCCCCACTGATCATAAGCCACTGTAGTTCATGCAGACATAGGGAAAACTACAAAATGACCGCCATCAAAAGTGGTCCACATACTTGCAGTAATTCCACCTCAACATCAAGTATAAAATAGGAAGCACCAATCGCGTCATTGATTGCCTCAGTAGACCGCCAGTCGCTTCACTCACCACGGTGCTAGACTCTTGCGACCATGAGACATCTGGATGGCCCCAACTCTATGAGACAAACCCTGACTTCGCCACCACCTACCAAATGTTGCGTGCAAAAGAAGTTGTCGATAATTTCAATCTTCAGGATGGGTTGTTGTGTCGTTTGGGCCATATCTGTGTTCCATCAAGAAAGCGAGCGAAGCTGATCTGGGAATCCCACTACAGTCATGTGGCAAGACACTTCAACATTGAAAAGATAGTGGCGATGCTACATAAACATTTCTACTGGTCGAAACTTCGACATGAGGTCGGCAAGTATATCAGGTCCTGCACTACCTACGCTATTGCCAAACCGACCACTAAGAAATAGGGCTTGTACACCCCTCTTCCTACTCCTGAAAGGCCATGGGAATCCATCTCGATGGACTACATGTCAGGCCTCCCATCCACCAGGCGGGGAAATGACTGTGTTTTTGTGGTTGTTGACCGCTTTTCTAAGATGGCAATTCTAGTTGCCTGCAAGAAGAACATCACAACAGAGGCCACTGCCAAGCTATTCTTTGAACAAGTCTTGGTACATTTTGGAATTCCACAAACCATTGTCCTAGATTGGGATAGTCGATTTCTCAACACATTTTGGTTGAGCCTCTGCTCACTGTTGGACACCAAGCTCACTAAATCCATGGCCTTCCACCCCCAAACAGATGCCCAAACCGAGGTTGTAAATCAAATGATTTTGCATATCCTTCGCATGTATAATTCAAAGAACCCTTGCACATGGGATGAGAGCCTTCCTTATGTCCAACATAGCTAGAACCTAGCCTTGTATAGCTCAACCAGCCATAGCCCCTTTCAAGTGGGGTTGGGATTCCAACCATTGGGTCCCATAGATGTTGCACTTCTCCTTGCGGTCACCTTGACTGACTCATATCCTGCTCCAACTGAACCTGACAAAGCCACCCTGTTCATTGAATGGATCCAGCACATCTGCCAACAGGTTCAGGATATCCTATAGAAGTCTAATGACAAGTACAAACAACACCATGATCAACACCAGGTGCTGCATAAGTTTCAGGTGGGCGAAAAAGTTTGGTTGCACTTGTAGAAAGAATGCCTTACAGGACCCCATTGGAAGCTTTGCCCACTCTGTTATGGACCGTACACTATCACCAAGGCTGTGAGGGATAATTCTTTTGAGATCAACATTCCTCCTTTCCTTGGCCTGCACCCAGTGTTCAACGTGGATCTCCTTCACCGTTATTTCCCACCTTTATTGGACACCTCAGAAGTAGCAGAAAAACTGACACGAATAGAGCTCAACCCTGACTACATAAAACAGGCATCCAATGATCATATTGTGAAAAGACAGATCAAGGGTGCTCGACAACAAAGGATCCAGCTTTATCGAGTCATCAAAGCAGGGCAGCTCCTGCACCAAGGCAAGTGACTCACACGGGGCCAAATTCAGCAGAAATTTCCTCATCTAATGGGGGACCTCAACGCAATGGAGACCATTTCTTATTAAGGAGGGAGGATTGATCTAGATGTATATCGGTGGTCACCCACCTTTTCCAATTGGCTCAAAACAGTTTTCTGACATTTTTGGCAATTTACTATTTTTAGCAGATTTTACTTCTGGGGCCATTTTGAGGTCCTAAATAAATATTTTTTGATATAAAGCTCCTAAATGATAGCCAAACTAATATTAATCCCCCAAAAAGAATCTCCTTGATGATACCTTTCCAACGGTCTATCACACGCCTAAAACGGAGATCGTATGAAAAAGTTACGACCTTGGGAAGTTGATGTACTAGCTTACCCAAATGGGGCCCACATGAGTTTTAGTGTTTCATCTCCTAGGGTTAGGTTTTTCGATGTCTAGGGTTTTTGGAATTCTTGGTTATTGAAAAAAGGTCTTCAGATCCTTATTTTAACTTTCTTCTTACAAATGTGCACTGTCATCACGTCTCTTCTCAGAGATAAGCTGCCACCATTCCAATAAGCTTGTTTTGCTGCATTTTACAGTTTCAACTTATTTCGTTAGTGAATAGAAAACCAATTTTACTGTATCTTTGTTATTTTGTGTTAAGCACCTGTTAATAATCTGTATTCATTTCCTTCTTCTCATAAAATCCAGATCAGTGGTATCAGAGCGGTCTGCTCCATGTCGTCTTAATGCATGTCCCCAACGAGGTCGGAATACAAAGAGTTGGGTCTCGAGCTTGTTTCTCTTAAGGACAGAAGATCTCGCACGCCCAAGGGACCTCCCATGGAAGGGGAAAAGAAAGATGATGGGACAAGATATCCTTTCAAGATGTTGATTGAGGAAGCCCTCATGCAACAAAGGAACAAGATGATGGATAGTTTCACGCAAATCCTTTCGCAACTACCAACATGCGATCCATCTTCTTCGAACGGAGGCGCCGCCCACTTCAAGGTACAAATAAACTTTGATATTCCTATATTTGAAGGTCAGATAGACGCAGATGATATAGACAAGTGGTTGAATCTACTTGAAGGGTATTTTTCTGTTCATAAATTTTTGAATAGAGAAAAGATTACTTTTGCGCTCCTCAAAGTTGTTCCCCATGTCAAAGATTGGTGGGAAAGTTTCTTTGAGCAAAAGGAAACAGAGGAAACCTCATTATTTTCAGTCACGGACACCTGGGAATACTTCAAGGATGCTATTAAGGAACAATACTACCCTGTCAAAAGTTATGATGACCTGTATACGAAATGGACCACATTGCGTCAAGAAAGAGACCAAGCAGTGCCAGATTTCACAAATATCTTCCATACCTTGCGCAACAAGTTGGGTATCAAAGATTCAGAGTGACATCTGGTGCTCAAGTATAGAAGTGCTCTACATAGATACATCCAGATCGAAATGGAATTTCTAGACATCTCATCCTTGGGCGCGGCCTACCGATATGACATCAAAATCGAGGAGAAGATAAAAAAAAAGATGCGACAATTTGGGCCTGGGAACCCCTCACAACAAAATCCAGGAAAGGGCAGCCCCAACCCACCAAACAAAGGACAGAGAAAATATGGACAGTATCAAGACAACTAGTACAAGTCGCAAGCAAAGAAGGACACGGGAAAGACAAAGAAATATACCGGGAAGTGGTGCGACCTCCATAAGAGCCCTTGGCATAACACTGCTGACTGTCGCTCAAAGAAGTCGCTGGTGGCCGAAGTGAAAGCCTCTGAATAAGATGCAGATTCTGACTCTGAGACAAAACCAGAAAGGGGAAGACAGATAATTGATGCAGAACCTAGTGCCATTGTGGTGAAAAGATAGTGGCGATACTACAGAAACATTTCTACTCGCCGAAACTTCGATAGGAGGTCGGTAAGTATATCAGGTCCTGCACTGCCTGTGCTATTGCCAAACCGACCACTAAGAAATAGGGCTTGTACACCCCTCTTCATACTCCTGAAAGGCCATGGAAATCCATCTCGATGGACTACATGTTGAGCCTCCCATCCACTAGGCGGGGAAATGACTATGTTTTTGTGGTTGTTGACCACTTTTCTAAGATGGCAATTCTAGTTGCCTGCAAGAAGAGCATCACAACAGAGGCCACTGCCAAGCTCTTCTTTGAATGAGTCTTGGTACATTTTGGAATCCCACAAACCATTGTCTCAGATCGGGATAGTCAATTTCTCAACACATTCTGGTTGAGCCTCTGGTCACTGCTGGACACCAAGTTCACCAAATCCATGGCCTTCCACCCCCAAACAGATGGCCAAA
This sequence comes from Picea engelmannii, assembly GCA_009831015.1. Classification (NCBI taxonomy): domain Eukaryota; kingdom Viridiplantae; phylum Streptophyta; class Pinopsida; order Pinales; family Pinaceae; genus Picea; species Picea engelmannii. The sequence goes on along the minus strand of ML807466.1, from coordinate 78,608 downwards.
CCGAGGTTGTAAATCGAATGATTGTGCATATACTTCACATTTATAATTCAAAGAACCCTCACACATGGGATGAGATCCTTCCTTATGTCCAACATAGCTACAACTGAGCCTTGCATAGCTCAACCGGCCACAACCCCTTTCAAGTGGGGTTGCGATTCCAACCATCGAGTCCCATAGATGTTGTAGTTCCCCTTGCGGTCACCTCGACTGACTCATCTCCTGCTCCAACTGAAGTTGACAAAGCCACCTGGTTCATTGAGCGGATCCAGCACATCTGCCAACAGGTTCAAGATATCCTACAGAAGTCCAATGACAAGTACAAACAATTCCATGATCAACACCGGGTGCCGCATAAGTTTTAGGTGGGCGACAAAGTTTGGTTGCACTTGCAGAAATAACGCCTTACAGGACCCCATTGGAAGCTTCACCCACTCTGTTATGGACCATACACTATCACCAAGGCTATCGGGGATAATTCTTTTGAGCTCAACATTCCTCCTTTCCTTGGCCTACAACCAGTGTTCAACGTGGATCTACTTCGCCCTTATTTCCCACCATTATTGGACACCTCAGAAGTAGCATAACAACTAACACCAACAGAGCTCAACCATGACTGCAAACAACAGGCATCCAATGATCAAATAATGGACAGACAAATCAAGGGCACTCGACAACAAAGCATCCATCTTTACCGAGTTGTCAAAGAAGGGCAACTTCTACACCAAGGCAAGTGGCTCACCCGAGGCCAAATTCAGCAGAAATTTCCTCATCTCATGGGGGACCTCAACGAAATGGAGTACCATTGCTTCTTAAGGAGGGAGGATTGATCTATATGGATATCGATGGCCACCCACCTTTTCCAACTGGCTCAAAATAGTTTTCTGACATTTTTGGCAATTTACTATTTTTAGCAGTTTTTACTTCCGGGGCCATTTTGAGGGCCTAAATGAAGGTTTTTTGGTATCTAGCTCCTCAATGATAGCTAAATTCATATTGAGCCCCCAAAATTAATCTCCTCAATGATACCTTTCCAACATGCTATCACACGCCTAAAACGAAGATCGTATGCAAAAGTTACGATCTCGGGAAGTTGATGTACTAGCTTACCCAAACGGGGCCCACATGACTTTTGGTGTTTCATCTCCTAGGGTTAGGTTTTTGGATGTCTAGGGTTTTTGTCATTCTTTCTTATTGTAAAAATTCCTTCTGAGACTCATTGTAACCTTCTTCTTGCGAATGCGTGCTGCCGTCACATCCCTTCTCAGAGATAATCCGCCACCATTCCAGCAAGCTTGTTTCTGCTGCATTTTACAGTTTCAACTTATTTCATTAGTGAATAGAAAACCAGTTTTACTATATATTTGTTATTTTGTGTTAAGAACCTGTTAATAATTTGTATTCATTTCATTCTTCTCATAAAATCTGGATCAGTGGTATCAGAGCGGTCTTCTCCTTATCGTCTTAATGCATGTCCCCAACGAGGTCGGAGTACAAAGAGTTGGGTCTTGAGATTGTTTCTCCTGAGGACAGAACCTCTTGCATGCCCAAGAGACCTCCCATGGCAGGAGAAAATAAAGATGATGGGATAGGAGATACTTTCAAACTATTGATTGAGGAATCCCTCACACAACAAAGGAATGAGATGATGGATAGTTTCACGCAAATCCTTCGGCGACTACCAACAGGCAATGCATCTTCTTCGAATGGAGGCCCTGCCCCCTTCAAGGTACAAATAAACTTTGATATTCCTATATTTGAAGGTCAGATAGATGTATATGTTGTAGACAACTAGTTGAATCTACTAGAAGGGTATTTTTCTGTTCATAAATTTTCAAATAGAGAAAAGATTACTTTTGCGCTCATCAAAGTCTTTCTCCATGTCAAAGATTGGTGGGAAACTTTCTGTGAGCTAAAGGAAACAAAGGAAACCTCATTATTTTCAGTCATGGCCATCTGGGAATCCTTCAGGGATGCTATTAAGGAACAATACTAAACTGTCGGAAGTTGTGACAACCTATATACCAAATGGACCACACTATGGCAAGAAAGAGACCAAGCAGTGCCAGATTTCACAAATATCTTCCATACCTTGCGCACCAAGTTGGGTATCAAAGATTCAGAGTGACATCTAGTGCTAAAGTATTACGGTGCTCTGCATAGATACATCCAGACCAAAATGGAATTTCTATACATCTCATCCTTGGGCACAACCTACCGATATGCCGTCAAAATTGAGCAGAAGCTCAAACAAAAGATGCGGCAATTTGGGCCTAGGAACCCCTCACAACAAAAGCCAAGAAAGGGTAGCCCCAACCCACCAAACAAAGGATAGAGAAAAGATGGACAGTATCAAAATAGTCATTACAAGTCGCAAGAATAGGAGGACACCGGAAAGATAAAGAAAGATACTAGGAAGTGGTGCAACTTCCATAAGAGCCCTTGGCATAACACTGCTGACTGTCGCTCAAAGCAATCACTGGTGGCCGAAGTGAAAGCCTCTGAATAAGATGTAGATTCCAACTCCGAGATAGAACTAGAAAGGGGTAGATGGATCATTGACACAAAACCTAGTGCCACTGTGGCCAAGTACAGATGGATCATTGACGCATAACAAGTACAAACATCACCATGATCAACACCGGGTGCCGCATAAGTTTCAGGTGGGTGAAAAAGTTTGGTTGCACTTGCATAAAGAACAAATTACAGGACCCCATCAGAAGCTTTTCCCACTCCATTATGGACCATACACTATCACCAAGGTCGTGGGGGATAATTCTTTTGAGCTCAACATTCCTCCTTTCCTTGGCCTGCACCTAGCGTTCAACGTGGATCTCCTTCGTCGTTATTTCCCACCATTATTGGACACCTCAGAAGTAGCAGAACAACTAACACCAACAGAGCTCAACCCTGACTGCATACAACAGGCATCCAATGATCAGATTGTGGAAAGACAGATCAAGGGTGCTCGACAACAAAGGATCCAACTTTATCGAGTCATCAAAGCAGGGAAGCTCCTGCACCAAGGCAAGTGGCTCACCCGGGGCCAAATTCAGTAGAAATTTCCTCATATAATGGGGGACCTCAACGCAATGAATACCATTGCTTCTTAAGGAGGGAGGATTGATCCAGATGGATATCGGTGGCCACCCACCTTTTCCAACTGGCTCAAAATAGTTTTTTGACATTTTTGGCAATTTACTATTTTTAGCAGTTTTTACTTTCGGGGCCATTTTGAGGGCCTAAATGAAGGTTTTTCGGTATCAAGCTCCTCAAAACAAAAGACATGGCAATTTGGGCCTGGGAACTCCTCACAACAAAAGATAGGAACGGGTGGCCCCAACCCACCGAACAAAGGACAAAGCAAAGATGGACAGTATCAAGACAACCAGTACAAGCTGCAAGCAAAGAAGGACACCGGAAAGACAAAGAAAGATACCGGGAAGTGGTGCGAATTCCATAAGAGCCCTTGGCATAACACCGTTGACTATCGCTCAAAGAAGTCACTGGTGGCCGAAGTGAAATCCTCTGAATAAGATGCAGATTCCGTCTCCGAGATAGAACCGGAAAGGGGCAGATGGATCATTGATGTAGAACCTAGTGCCACCATGGCTACCACCAAGATCCATCCTGGTGAACCAGAGGAGCCAGAAGAAAGAGAGAACCTATTCCATTCACAGATGTGGGTAAAAGGCACCCCGCTGCACTTCATTGTTGACAGTGGTAGCCAGAAGAACCACATCTCAGCAGAGGTCGTCAAGTAGCTGGCCCTGCCAACAACGTCGCACCCACAACCCTACACCATTGGATGGCTCCGCCAAGGAAGCGATCTCCGCATCGTCCAACTGTGTCGACTGTCATACGGAATCAATCCCTTCAAGGACAAGGCATTGTGTGATGTTGCTTCTTTTGAAGTTTTTGATGTTCTTTTGGGCAAACCTTATTTATGGAAACATCATGCTGTATATGAGTCTAGGCCTTGTAGTGTTATTATTACTTTGAACAAGAAATTGTACAGGATACTCAAGGCAGTCCCACCTAGTGCTATTTCCTTGATCTCTACTAAGAAATTCAGGAAGGTCATCTCTCAGATGGGGAATTTTTTCTTCTTCATGATTTGCTCTCAGAATAAGCGAAATATCCAAGCCACATCCAAGGTCTCCGCGGCCGACCTCTCCACATAGTAGAAGCAAGTAGATAAGGTCATGGAAGAATACTCGGATATATTCTCCTCACCTATAGGGGTACCTCTACACTGCTAGGTCAAGCACCCCACCGATATGACCCCCGGTGCACTGCTGCCCAATGGGCCATTCTATCATCGCTCTTTGCTAGAGAATGAGGAGATCAAGAGATAGATCCAAGAAACTATCAGAAACCGGGCTCTGAATAAAATCACTATCAGAAACTGGTACCCGATTCCCCGAATCGATGACCTCATTGATCAACTCATGGGGGCCAAATACTTCAGTAAGATTGATCTAAAGTCTGGATACCACTAGGTCCCGATAGAATATACAGATGTATGGAAGACCACGTTCAAGTCAAAGGAAGGACTTTTTGAATGGTTGTTCATGCCCTTTGGTTTGACAAATTCTCCAGCCACCTTCATGAGCATGATGGATGATATCCTATGACCATTCACCAATACTTTTGTAGTGGTGTATCTGGATGACATTCTAATTTACATCAAGACTTGGGACGAACACTTGCAGCATATTCAACAGGTTCTACACACCCTGCGGCAGCACAAGCTACATGCCAACCTGGAAAAATTCTCCTTCAGCATGGACAGGGTACATTACCTGGGCTACATCATTGATCAACATGGCGTACATGTGGATCCAGCCAAGATCCAAGTCATCCGTGACTGGCCATCCCCAACAACACTCACTAAGCTTCGAAGCTTCTTGGGACTTTCTAATTACTACCGCAGGTTCGTGTTGGGTTTCTCCCATATTGCATGGGCCCTCAGCCAAATAAATAGGGGTGGTGGTAAGGTGAAATTTGTGTGGGGCCGGTCCCAACAACAAGCGTTCGATGATTTGAAGCAGCGCTTGTGCTCATCCCTAGTACTTTCACTACTAGACCTGCAACATCCCTTTGATATCGAGACAAATTCTTCATATTATGCTATGGGTACCGTTCTCACTCAGCATGACCACCCCGTGGCCTATCATAGTGAGACATTGTCAGATACTGTCCGTAAGTACCCTACTTACGACAAAGAAATGTACTCCATTGTGCAAGCATGTCACTAGTGCGGACATTACATTCTTGGGAAGGTGATAGTCATCCACACTAATCATAAGCCACTACAATTCAAGCAGACAAAGGGAAAAATGCAAAATGACCGTCATCAAAAGTGGTCCACATACTTGTAGCAATTCCACCTCAACATCAAGTATAATACAATAAGCACCAATCGCGTCGTTGATTGCCTCAGCAGACCGCCAGTCACATCACTCACCATGGTGCTAGACTCTTGCGGCCATGAGACATCTGGATGGCCCCAAATCTATGAGACAGACCCTGACTTTGCCACCACCTACCAAATGTTGGGTGCAAATGCAGTTGTCGATAATTTCCATCTTCAGGATGGGTTGTTGTGTCATCTGGGCCATATCGGTGTTCCATCAAGTGAGCGAGTGAAGCTGATCTAGGAAGCCCACTACAGTCGGGTGGCAGGACACTTCAACGTCGAAAAGACAGTGGCGATGCTACAAAAACATTTCTATTCGTCGAAACTTCGACAGGAGGTCGGCAAGTATATCAGGTCTTGCATTGCTTGCGTGATTGCCAAACCGACCACTAAGAAACAGGGCTTGTACACCCCTCTTCCTACTCCTGACAGGCCATGGGAATCCATCTTGATGGACTACCTTTCAGGCCTCCAATCCACCAGGAGGGGAAATGATTGTGTTTTTGTGGTTGTTGACCACTTTTCTAAGATGACGATTCTATTTTCCTGTAAGAAGAGAATCACAGCAGAGGCCACTGCCAAGCTATTCTTTTAACGAGTCTGGGTACATTTTGGAATCGCACAAACCATTGTCTCATATGGGGATATTTGATTTCTCAGCACATTCTGGTGGAGCCTCTGGTCATTGCTGAACACCAAGCTCACCAAATCCACGGCCTTGCACCCCCAAATAGATGGCCAAACTGAGGTTGTAAATCGAATGATTGTGCATATCCTTCGCATGTATAATTCAAAGAACCCTCACACATGGGATGAGAGCCTTCCTTATGTCCATAATTGCTACAACCAAGCCTTGCATAGCTCAATCGGCCATAGCCCCTTTCAAGTGGGGTTGGGATTCCAACCATTGGGTCCCACAGATGTTTCACTTCCCCTTGCGGTCACCTCGATTGACTCATCTCCTACTCCAAATGAAGCTGACAAATCCACCTGGTTCATTGAGCGGATCCAGCACATCTGCCAATAGGTTCAGTATATCCTACAGAAGTCCAATGACAAGTACAAACAACGCCATGATCAACACCGGGTTCCGCATAAGTTTTAGGTGGGCAACAAAGTTTGGTTGCAATTGCAAAAATAACGCCTTACAGGACCCCATCGAAATATTCACCCACTCCATTATGGACCGTACACTATCACCAAAGCCATGGGGGATAATTCTTTTGAGCTCAACATTCCTCCTTTCCTTGGCCTGCACCTAGTGTTCAACGTGGATCTCCTTCGCCCTTATTTCCCACCATTATTGGACACCTCAGAAGTAGAAGAACAACTGACACCAATAGAGATCAACCATGACTGCATACAACATGAATCCAATGATCAGATTGTGGATAGACAGGTCAAGGGCCGACAACAAAGGATCTAACTTTATCGAGTCGTCAAAGCAGGGTAGCTCCTGCACCAAGGCAAGTGGCTCACCCGGGGCCAAATTCAGCAGAAATTTCCTCATCTAATGGGGGACCTCAATGCAATGGAGACCATTTCTTCCTAAGGAGGGAGGATTGATCCAAATGGATATCGGTGGCCACCCACCTTTTCCAACTAGCTCAAAACAGTTTTTTGACATTTTTGGCAATTTACTATTTTTAGCAGTTTTTACTTTCGGGGCCATTTTGAGGGCATAAATAAAGGTTTTTCGGTATTGAGTTCCTTAATGATATTCGAAGGAAGTTTGATCCTCCAAAATGAATCCCCTTGAAGATACCTTTCCAACGGGCTATCACATGCCTAAAACGAAGATCGTATGCAAAAGTTACAACCCTGAGAAGTTGATGTACTAGCTTACCCAAACGGGGCCCACATGACTTTTGGCGTCTCATCTCCTAAGGTTAGGTTTTTGGAATTCTTTCTTATTGTAAAAAGGCCTTCAAAGCCTCATTGTAACATTCTTGCGAATGCGCACTGCCATCACATCTCTTCTCAGAGATAAGCTACCACCATTCCAACAAGCTTGTTTCCGCTGCATTTTACAGTTTCAACTTATTTCATTAGTGAATAGAAAACCAGTTTTACTGTATATTTGTTATTTTGTGTTAAGAACCTGTTAATAATCTGTATTCATTTTTTTCTGCTCATAAAATCTGGATCACATTGGGCGGAGTAGAAAAGAAGCCGACAGCCATGAAGGGCGAATAATGGGAGATTCTTAACAGAAAGGCTCTAGGAACGATACGGCTGAGCTTGGCAAGCTTTCAATATTTTGAAAGAAAAGACAATGAAGGATCTGATGGATGTGTTGGATAAACTATATGAAAAACCCTCGGCGTCTAGTAAGGTATTTATAATGAAGAGATTATTTAATATGAAGATGTCAGAAGGTGGTTCTGTTGCAGATCATTTAAATGAATTTAATACGATTACTAATCAACTAATTTCTATAAAAGTGGACTTTGATGATGAGGTTAGGGCTCTTCTAATCTTGTGCTCATTTCCAGAAAGATGGAACATCTTGGTCATGGTTGTAAGTAACTCTTTCTCTGGTTCAAATACTTTAAAATTTGATGATGTTGTTGGTGTTATCCTTAGTAAGGAAATGCGACGGAAAAGCATAGGTGAGACATCAGGTAATGCGTTGAATGAACCACGGGAATTCTAGGAAGGGAAAATCCAAATCCAGACTTGGAAAGATAGAGTGCTAGAATTGTGGGAAGAAAGGACATCTGAAGAAAGACTGCAGAGCTCCAAAGAAACAAAGAGATGGACAACATGAGAGAAATCAGGAAGCAAATGTAACAGGTGATGTGTTACAAGATGCTTTGATTCTTTTTGTAGATAATATTTCCGAGTCTTGGGTAGTAGATTCAGGGGCTTCATTTCATGCCACACTCCATAGGAAACATTTTCTAGATTATGTTCAAGGTGATTTTGGACAGGTTCATTTGGGTGATGATGCACCATGAAAAATTGTTGGAATGGGAAAGGTAAAAATAAAGCAACGCAATGGAAACCAATGGTTGTTGAAAGAGGTAAAACATGTTCCAAATTTAAGGAAAAATACAATTTCAACAGGGAAGTTGGCAAGTGAAGGTTGTGTATCCATATTTATAGATAAGATGTGGAAGGTCATCAAAGGATCATTGGTGATATCAAAAGGAGAGAAGGTAGGTACATTGTATTTATGTACTGGTAATACTGACTCTTCTATCTCTTTATCTTCTATAGGAGTAGATACAACATTGTGGAATCATAGGCTAGGACACATGAGTAATAAGGGCATGCAGATACTTCACAAAAGAAATTTGCTGCCGGATATTAAACAAATTGATTTGGACTTATGTGAGCATTATGTTTATGGAAAACATAAGAGAGTCAGATTTCTCAGAGTCAGAAAAGAAAAGAAGAATGAAAGGTTAGAGCTTGTGCATACAGATGTATGGGAACCAACTCAGGTATCATCTATTGGTGGCTCTCGTTATTTTGTTACTTTTATTGATGATGCAACTGTTTTATTGCATTCGAAAAAAATCTGATGTTTTTGATACTTTTAAGAAATGGAAAGCTTTAGTTGAGAATGAGATAGGAAAAAGTTTGAAGTGTCTCGAATTAGATAATGGAGGTGAATATTGCAGCAAGGAGTTTGATGATTACTGTTCATACCATGGGATTCATAGAGAGAAGACAGTTCCAAGAACACCACAAGAAAATGGTGTGTCAGAAAGGATGAACAAGACAATCATGGAGCGTGCAA
>ML807466.1:28064-38251 GCA_009831015.1 Picea engelmannii | reverse complement strand
GTACAATCTCTTAGGGTGTACAGTCTTCATGGGGTATAAACACGGCTGAAAACAAAAACCTCTGAATCAATCTCCACAACCAAGAAAAGACATGAAAAGGAGGTGGAGCAATGGAAGCACAACAAGAGCATAGAGCTCAGGTCGTTTAATTGATTTTAATTGCTTTTCAATATAACGCTTATAATCACACACATTTTTATTTTAATGTTATGATTTTGCATACTTGGCTCTGTAATTAGTATGGTTGTAGAATCCCATGAGGAATCATGTATCTAAATTCATAAATCTGAAATTGAATATAAGTGCAGGCATCATGTATATGAATTAATAAATATAAAATTTAATATAAGTGTTTATTGTGAAAATTTGGTTCCTCTTTTTTCCAAAATGGTTTTTTATATAATTTGTCATTAATCTTTGTACTTTCTGGGAGGAAAAAATTGAATAATTGACTTGCAAGAATTATTTTAGGGGCATGTCCCAATTTGGATATTTGGGGTCCAAGAACTTCTAGAGTCATTTTAAGGCATCAAATGACATTTTTGGGTTAAAAAAATTGTAAGCTAGCTCCCATCCCATCAACATTGTTATACACATCGTAAAATTTCCAACCATTCAAAATTCACCTCAATTGAAGTTTATATGTGGATGTTATGCCTCTCCCAAGTTGATCTATACTATTGAAAACCATAGTACCAAGTGGAGGCCATGTTATCCCTCATTACTCAAACACATAGTGCTAGTCGTGTGTATACTTTCAAGAACATTCTATAGGTTCTATAACCTAATACTAATTGAGGGTTGAGGCATGCAAAAAAACCTGATTCAAAAAATATCCAGATAAGTCTATGAACAACTCAGAACTCACAGAGGCAATTTAGCATGCTCAGAATGGCTTCAGTAGACAAAGAAAAGGGAAAAAATTCAAAGTTCCCAAAACTCAGTTAAAATGACATGGTCACGAAGACAACGTCGTGATCTTTCTAACAATGCAAACGGCTCGTCAAGTGAAGCCCGTATAAAAAAAGATATAAGCGGTCAAATTTCAGGTTAAACTTTTTCAAAACATCAAAGGTCAAGTTGACATGTGTCACCACTGCAAGGGTGACATGTGGCATGTTCGTACAAGGAGATGTGGCATGATGTTATATGCATACGTGGAAGATTCTTACAGGTACATGTGGCAGTTTATGTGTTCCAGTCTCCGGTTGACACGTGGTAGAGAACAACCAATGAGAGGTTGCCATGTGGTAACCCCCATTGGCCTCTTACCGTACATTTCATTAAAAAGATATTGGGGCCGAAGGGAGTCAAACCCCTAACCTCCTAGCCCAAAGGTCTTACAACTCTGTGCTAGCCAACATACCATTGTATAGTTCTTGTTTATATTATGACAAGAATATTATTTAAGTTTAATGTTTTATGTGGACGAAAAAGGAAAGGGGCTAGGCCTTCGACCCAACCCTTGGTTATATGCTAAATCCACAAGACCAAACTCCATATTCTCCTCCATTGTAATAGCCACCCGCCACATATGGCATATTCCATCGAATTAACCAACCACCAAACTGTGCGCCAGAATCTCTGCCAGTTTAGTAGCCGCTCTGCTATATTTAGAAAGTCCACCAAAAATGCATTGCAACAATATGTTAAAAAAGGGAGGCCCATGGGATTCGACCTCGGGACCTCCGCCAACTAAGCACCTTAAATAGCCTCCCTAACCACTACGCCAAGAAACTCACTTATTACATAACCACATGCCTTTTGTATTTAAAGGGGGTTCTGCCAGTGTGGAGAAGGAGGAGAACCAAGAGCATGCCCATACAGATTTTGGCATGGATTTTGAGACAAGGCATACATTTTGAGATTTTTCTAGTCATTTATTGTAGAGGCAGGGCATGAAAATCGAGGCAAGGGTGTCTCTTGGGCCTAGAAGTTCCAGACTCGGATCGAGGCATGGAGACAATCATTTTTAGGTAATTTGATGCCACAAATGCAGTGGTGATGTTAGTTTTATGATCTGAGCAAAGATTCTATAGATTAACTCCAAAATGATGTAGACTTATGTATCCAATTCTTTTGTGGAGTTAATAAAAAGACCTACCCATTTGAGAGAAGGACCTGGAGACGTAGTCCACCAGGGACGAACTCCGCTATCAAGTTATTTGTGTTAATATTTCATTATTATGTATTTTTCCTATGATCATTTCCTTCTTTATGGTGTACTTTAGTTTATGCTCATTTAATACAGTTCTTTAATAAGTAACATGACGAAAAGATCTTGGATCATGTTGGTATCAAAGCAGTCATATTTGAATTGAATTGTTGAGTATGAATTCTTACTAGGGCCAATCATAAGCAGGGTAAAGGACCTCTTAATGCTTTCAATATCGAAGTTGGTCATGCATCTCGAAGTAAGAAGATGGTAGAAGAGGACAAGCCTAATGAACAGGAGAAAAACTTCCACATGGTCTTTTATCGCATGTTAGACATGGTCGAGAAAGTGTATGGAGGTTACGAGAAGAGGATGAGTAAGAAAGGGAAGAAATGGAAGCACCACCTGATGATGATGCTTCGGTAAACCAAGGGGCTGGAGGAGATCCTCTTGAGCCTCCATCTTCACCTTCAAGTTCTAGTTCTTCTTCCTCTGAGCATTCTCATCACTCTCAAAATTCTAACCATAAAGTCTCCTTTAAGAAACCATTATTAAAGTTTGATGTAAAGTTATATTTACCTATGTTTAATGGAGATGTTAATCCTGAAAAACTAGATAATTGGATCTGACAGGTTGAAGTATATTGTTGTGTTCAACATATTGACAAAGAGGAAGTTAAAGTGGAACTAGATTCTCTTCGGTTGGAAGGCACCGCTCTCGTATGTTGAGAGAGAAAGCTACAAGACAATAGTAAGTATGGTAATCTTCTTTCCTCATGGTCATAATTTTAATTAGAAATAAGGAAATAGTTCTATCCATTAGGGTATTTACATAAAGCAATGATGGAATGGCAAACTTTGAGGTAGAGCAAAGATCAAATTATACAAAGTTTCATAGAAGAATTTAGGAAGAAGGCTCTTGCATTGAAAATTCCTTTGGATTCTTATGAAACTTTAATGAAGTATATTGGCGCACTTCATAGTTATATTCATCATAATTTTCTCTTGTTTAATCCCACTAGTCTTGATGAAGTTTGTGTGCAAGACACTCACCTTGAGAATAGGGGGAAACATGTTCAAGAATATCCCACAAAGAAACCTTCCATTTTCCCACAAAATAATTTCAATAAGTTCAAAAGGAAGGAAAATAAGACCACTATAGTAACGAGAGAAGGAGGAAAACTATCTTGCACTCATTGCAAGAAGAGTAGTCATGATGAAGAACACTGTTGGAAACTACATCCAGGAAAGAAATCGAAATAGATCAGTGGAAAGGGGAAGACAAAGACCGTTGCTATAGTGCAACAAGATATTGGTTCTGAATCAGGAGATGAAGGAAAGATCACAGTGGTTGGAGTACAAGGTAAATATTCCCTTCATGCTAGTTCAAGTTCCAATGATGAATCTCATACTGATGAACGAAAGAGGAATGAGTTATTTCATATACGAGTTGTATCTAAACATACTAAGATAGATACATTATTTGATTTGGGTTCCCAAGTAAACTTAATATCTAAATCACTTGTCAAGAATATGGGTCTTGTAACAAAACCACATCCAAATCCTTATCCTCTTGGTTGGGTATGTGATAAATCAAAACTTAATGTCACCAAACAGTGTAGGATTAGATTTTCTATTTCTTTGAAGTTAATGAATGAAGTGGATTTGGATGTTGTACCACTTGATATATGTGGCATAGTGTTGGGGAGTCCTTATCTTCATGATAGAAAAGAATCCTTCTTTCATCATGAGAACAAATACCACCTTACTAAAGGGGGAGTGGAATTTATTTTTAGAGCTCACAACATGAGGGTAAATACGACACTTGTTAGTGAAGGGGAAATGAAAATACTTATAAACACTAATAAGAGATATGTACTCATGGTCGTAAGAGAGAAAGATGCCGGGACATCTGACACTTTTCAAGGATGTGATCCATCTCATAAACAAGAATTAATTGATATTGTTTCTAGGTATGATGATATTTTTCAGGAACTAGATGGATTACCTCCTAAGAGGCAAATCCAAAATGAGATACATCTTCAGCAGGATTATCCTCTTCCTAATGTGGGCATGTACAGGATGTCATTTGTGGAGATGGAAGAGATAAAGAAGCAGGTACAGGGATTATTGTATAAAGGGGTCATCAAACCCAATTCATCTCCTTATGGTTCTCCAATCTTGATGGTGTGAAAGAAACATGGCACATTGAGAATGTGTGTCAATTATCAGGCCTTAAATAAAATCACGGTGAAAAATTGATACCCTCTTCCTTGTATAGATGATTTACTTGATCAGTTGAAGAATGTTGTTTATTTCACAAAGTTGGACTTGTGCAGTGGATAGCATCAAATCAGGGTCGCAGAACAGGATGCATGGAAGACTCCCTTTAAAACCAAACAAGGATTGTTTGAGTGGTTGGTTATGTCGTTTGGGATTTGTAATTCTCCAACAAATTTCATGTGTGTGATGAATGATGTATTCATGAATTTCCTAGATGACTTTGTGATTGTGTATTTAGATGACATTCTTGTTTTTAGCTGGACTTGGGATGAACATGTAATGCATGTAAAACAAGTATTGGATACGTTGCAAAGGGAAAAGATGTATGTGAAAATTTCTAAATGTGAATTTGGCAAGACTGCACTTGTATACTTAGGCCATATTGTAGGAGGAGAAAAATTGAACATTGATCCTTCCAAAATTGAAGTAATTGTAAAATGGACTAAGCCAAAAAGTGTGACCAAAGTTTGAAGCTTCTTGGGTGCAGTCCAATATTGGAGGAGATTCATTCCCAACTTCTCCTTTATAGCAGCTCCTTTGCATGCCTTAACTAGTGTGAAGAACACTTTTAATTGGAAAGGAAAGCAACAAAAAGATTTCGACACTTTGAAGGAGAAGATCATTACCGCACCAGTATTAACACTGTTGAATCTTCAACAATTGTTCAATATCGAGACAGATGCCATCAGATAAGCTATGGGTGCAGTATTGATGTAATATCATAAGCCTATATGTTACCACTATGAGACTTTTAACCAAGTTGTTGTTAAATATCCTACATATGATAAGGATTTGTATGCATTAGTTCAAATCATAAAGAAATGGAAGCACTACTTGTTAGGGAAGGAAACCATCATACATACAGATAACTAGGCCTTACAATCTCTTCAAGCACAGACCAAATTGAAAAAATCTCGACACTACATATGGATGGGTTTTCTACAACACTTTCATTTGGTAATCAAGTACAAGAAGGGTATAAGTAACAAGGTAGCTTAAATGTGCTCTAGACCTCCTATTGTTGCTTCTATTATTTTGAAGAATACTTCTTTATCTCATGATAGATATGTACAAAAATATGTCATCGATGAAGATTTTAAAGAAGAATATGAGAAGCTAACCCATGGTGCACAGGTAGAAAACTATTGCCTGCAAGGAAAATTACTCTGTCATATTGGGAAGCTATGTATTCCTACAAGTTAACGAGTCCATGTAACACGAGAAGCTCATAGTTCTCTTGTATCTGGGAATTTTGGGGTATGAAAAACTATGGCTCATTTGCAAAGGTTTTGTTACTGGCCTCAAATGAAAGTAATTGTAACTAAATATGTAAAGGGGTGTGTGATGTGTTCTACTTTTAAGCCCACTAATAGAAAATTGGGGCTATACTCACCACTTCTTGTTACATCCCATCGATGGGAAAGCATTTCCATGGATTTTGTAGGGGGTTTACCAATGACCAAAAGGTGTCATGACTATTTGTATGTTGTAGTGGACAGGTTCAACAAGATGTGTATCTTGATGCCATGTAAAAAGAAGATCACTACTGAGAAGACTATTAATCTCTTCTTTCATCATGTTTGGGTTTACTTCGGGTTACCCACATCCATCATCTCAGATCGAGATACTCAATTCCTTGGGTATTTTTGGACTAGATTGTGGATAATGATGGACACCAAATTGAAGAGGAGAACTGCTTTTCATCCACAGACTGACGAACAGACAGAGGTGGTAAACAAAACAGTGGTACTTTTTCTTCGAGGCTACTACATCAAGCATCCTAAGTTATGCGATGAAAAAATACCTTATGTACACCATGATTATAACTGAGCTTTACATTCGTCCACTTAGAGTTCACCTTTTGAGACGTGTTTTGGATACCTACCAAAGGTTCCTTTGGACTTGATGTATGGGAGAGATGTTGATGTGAATGAAGAACGAACAGAGGATAGATCTTACAAGTTCATCCAGAGGATCCAGCAGATACACCGGAAAGTTAGGGAACAGTTGGAGAAAATTCAAGTACAGTACAAATCTCGACATGATAAGAACAGAGTTGATCATCAATTCCAGGTTGGAGACTAGGTATGGCTTCACATCAACAAAGAATGATTAAAGGGTGAAGGCAAGAAAATCAAGCCCATCCTATATGGAACCTTCAATATCTTGGAGAAAAGAGGCACTAATACTTTTCGTTTATATCTTCCACCTTATATGTAGATTTACTCAGTTGTGAACGTAGAGAACTTGAAACTTTTTGAGCCTCCCATGATCATGGATCAAGATGAGGAAGTTTCAATACCTTCAGTTGATGAGTTTGCACCTGAGTACTTGGATGATTTACTATAAGATATCATCCTGGAAAGAAGGATGAGGACTTCACGCAGTGGTGATGTTGATTGTCTTTGAGTAGGATTAAAGGAAACACATCCAAGAAAGGCAAAGTGGATTGGGAAGGACAAAGTGAGGGGACTCTTCCCTCACTTTCTAGTTGATTGATGAAATATTTTGGTTTTCCAAAAATATCTCAGTGGGAAGGCGTGATCCAAAAATGAAACAAATAAGGCTAAGAACAAATCAGAACTCACAAAGGGAACTCAGGACACTCAAAATGGCTTCAGTAGATAGAGAAAAAAGAAAAAATTCAAAGTTCCTAAAACTCAGTTAAAATGGCATGGTCATGAAGAGTGCATCACGATATTTCTAATGGTTCAAACGGCTCATCAAACAGAGCTCGTATGAAAAAGATAAAAGAGGTCAAATTTCAGGTCAAACTTGGTCAAAAAGTCAAAGGCCAAGGTGACACATATCACCACTGCAAGGGTGACACGTGTAAATTTCATACAGGAAGATGTGTTATGATTTTATAGGAATACGTGGCATATTCGTACAGGTACTTGTGGCAAGTTTTGTGTTCCAGTCTCCGGTTGACACGTGGCAGAGGACAACCAATGAGAGGTTACCATGTGGCAACCCCCCATTGGCCTTTTACCGTACTGTTCATTAAAAATATATTGGGGCTGATGGGAGTCGAATCCCTAACCTCCTAGCCCAAAGGCCTTAAAACTTCGTGCTAGCCAACATACCACTATATAATTCTTGTTTATATTATGACAAGAATATTATTTAAGTTTAATGCTTTATGTGGGTGGAAAAGTAAAGGGGCTAGGCCTTCGGCCCAGCCCTTGGTTATATGATAAATCCATGCAACCACACTCCATGTTCTCCATATTTTTAATATCCACCCACCACATATGACATATTCCACCTAATTAACCAACCACCAAACTGTGTGCTAGAATCTCCGCCAGTTTAGTAGTCGCTTCGACATATTTAGCAAGTCCGCCAAAAATACATTGCAACCATATGTTAAAAAGGGGGGTCCCATGGGATTCAACCCTAGTACCTCCACCAAATAAGCACCTTAAATAGCCTCCCTTACCACTATTCCAACCAAATCACTTTTTACATAATTGCCTACCTTTTGCATTTAAAGGGGGTTCCACCAGTGTGGAGACAAAGGAGAACCAAGACTACGCCCATACAGATTTTGGAATGGATTTCGAGACAGGGCGCACATTTTGAGATTTTCCCAGTCATTTATTGCAGAGGTAGGGCACAAAAACTGAGGCGGGGGTGTCTCTTGGGCCTAAAAGTGCCAGACTCATATCGAGGCGTGGAGACAACCATTTTTAGGTAATTCAATGCCACGAATGCAGTGGTGATGTTATTTTTCTTATCTGAGGAAATATTTTGTATCTTAACTCCAGAATGAGGTATACTTATGTACTTTTCCCAATTCTTTTGTGGAGTTAATAAAAAGACCTACGCATTTGAGAGCAGGACCCAGAAACATAGTCCACTGGGGACGACCTCTATTATCAAGTTCTTTGTGTTCATATTGCATGCTTATGTATTTTTCCTTTGAGATTTTTCTTCTTTATGGTGTGCTTTATTTTATGCTCATTTAATACAATTCTTTAATAAGTCACCTGACAAAAATATCCTGGATCAAACCCTAACCATAACCCTAGATAAGTATGAGGCTATGTTAAATACTTGTTTCCTAGGAAGAGAAAGGGGTTCTATTATTTTGATATTGTTATTGTTCCATATTTGAGAATATCATCAAGGAGTGGTATCTAGAAGCAATGGAGGTAGAGGATTATGTGGCATCCATTTAGGCTACAATGTCCATGTCAACTACATAGTGAATGTTTCTCATATAGGCTACTTTCATTTATATATGAGAAAAATAGAGTTGAGCATAGCCATCACCTTCTAGCTTGGTTTTCTCTGGTATTAGGTTTCCTAAGTCACACCTTGTGTTCATTTGTGTGGACGGTATATTCATTATCTTGTTTATTTCATTTTCATTTCAATTATATTATTAATTTCTAGCATTATGTTAATAATAATAAATCTATGATCTAAGGTAACACATTGAAAAATAAAATATTTTAAAATATTGTAAGATATGTTGTGATGAACTGTTCCAATGGGATATCCATGACAATTTAAAAATCATATTTGTAGTATATAATTTTTCTTTGGGGTTTTTATGGAAATTTGCAAGATCCAAGAATTGGTTTAAGAAGGAATTCTTAGAACCATAGCCATAGAAAATGAATCGGGTTGCAACAAGCATCTCGATGAAGTAGAGGAGATATTTTTTCAGATAGAAAAACAAGTTATTCACATCTCTCACAACATGGCCCTCCACATGGAAACAATAGTAAAAAAGTTTGCACCTCTTGGGGAGGTTGGTGGCTCTAACATAGAAGTTGGACTAGACAAGAAATCAAGAGATTAAAAAGACCCAAAAAAGGAGTAAAAAAAAGAGCTAGAGAAAGAGAAACCAATATCTAATTTCATCACTTATGTATAATCTCTATTTAAAATGGAAGCCAAAATCGACATCAAAACCTACCAATGTGAAGTTGACATTGTTAAGTGGAATCATTGGATGCAATGTATAGAATTTTTTTTTAGCGTCTATAACATAAAAGGAAATAAAAAGGATTTCATTTACACAATTGAAAGTACAAATCCATGCTCTAACCTGATGGGAAAGCCACTTGGAGACACTTAGGCTTGAGGGTGATCCAACAATAATTAACTAAGAGGTTCTTAAAACCCTCATCAATTCCCAGTTCTACCCTATTGAGTATGTTGAGGACTAGTGGATCCATTGGAATCAGTTCAAGAAGAGACAAGGCTCGAGTGTGCATGAGTACACCACCGAGTTTAGAAAACTAGTGATTATATTGGGTATATCTCCCATGAACCTAGATGTAATACTCAAATATCTAGGGGCTCTACAAAGTGATTTACAAAAGAAAGTAATGTTGTTTAAACCTAGGATAGTTTATGAGGCTTGTGTGCAAGAAAAATATTTGGATAATATAGGAAATAATAAAAGAAAACTAAGTGGTTCCAAAAAAAAAAGACCACCAAGATATTCCAAGGGGAAGAATACGTGGAAAGGAAAGGAAAAGAAGACAAAAACCCCTACACATTAATGAAAGGATCCAGAAAACATTGCATCCATTGTAATATTGATGGTTACACATAAGAAAGTATTGGAATCTATGCACTAGGAATTAGTTTAGGGTCAATTATTAATTGTATTATTAAGTGGGCTATTGAGTTCAATGTAGGAAGTTTTTTATTTAATATACAAAACTCAAAGGAGGAAGAGATTTATTAAAGAATACATTCAATCTCCAAAACTAAGAAGACGTCGGTGA
>ML807466.1:13875-28017 GCA_009831015.1 Picea engelmannii | reverse complement strand
AAGGGAGAAGAGAAGAAAAGGAAAAAGACATGAAAAGGATATAGAGCAGTGGAAGAACCTAGCAGAGATAAGAACATAGAGCTTCTAGGTTGTTTAATTGTTATTTGAGTCCTTTTGAATGTTTTTAATCTTGGATAAGGCTTAGATTCACAAGTGTTCCCATTTAATTAGTATGGTTGTCTAATCCCACTAGGAATCATGTATGTGAATTCATAAACTTGAAATTTAATATAAGTGCAGGCATCATTTACGTGAATTTATAAATCTAAAATTTAATATAAGTGTCAATTGTGGAAATTTGGTTCCTCCTTGATCTAAAATGGATCATTATATAATTTGGCATTTATCTTGGTACTTTTTGGGAGGAAAATATAGAATATATGGCTTGTAGGGATTATGTTAGGGGTAAGTCCTAGTTTGGTGATTTGGGGTCTGTTAGTGTGTACATATGTTTAATGTATATCTCACACTCATTTAAATGTCAATCCAGGATTCGTAATCGAAAGAGTCATTACACCATATGTGCCGAGAACAAGTAACCTACCTAAGTCTGTTGCATATAGGAAATAATTAATAACATAAAAATCATATTTCTAAGATTTCTAAACACTTCAAAGTATCCTCTGAACCTAGAAGAGAAAACTAATAATGAAACTTAAACAAACATTCAATCAAAGAGATGTTGTCCCAAAGAAACAAGTCTGTTCATTTCAGGCGCTTGAATTGAAAAGGTGAACTTTAAGAAGCTTGTCTCCTGTAGCAATTAAAAAAATCAATTCCAACCATTCTCGAAACAAAAGACAACTTAAACCTCATGTAATTCAATCAAACCAGCACAAGGGAAGTTCAATATAAGTGAAAGACTTTATTACAACACATGAAGATGAAATATAAAGTCTCCTGGTCCCTTGCGATACTACAATCATAAACTCAAAATATCAGTCCCACACTTCAAATTATGAGATAGCTACCTTCAAAATCTAAGAATGAAATGTCTATTCGATCTAACACTTTCTTATTCAAACCAATCCAAAATAATTAACTCAATGCTTAATCCTGAAAACGAAATAAAGACTAATCACACACACACTGCTATAAACTATCCTCACAAACACACATAACATATACATGGAGGTTTACCTTAGTTGGGGCAGTGGGCCCTTGCCGAACCAACAAGGAACCTCTTAAGGGAGTAACAAACTAAAACTTTTCACTCACATCCATGAATTGACATAAAAGATCTTCTGCATTAATTCAGCTGGTAAATTTGATCAACAATCTTTTACTTCATACATGACAATGATAAGTTTTGTCTAGTTCTTACTGTATATTTCTTACATTCACTATATATTATCATCTATAAAGAATTCCTTATATAACGTAAGATGATACTATCAATATCTATGGATAAACATTAAACAATTCAAGAAATTCCACATTTGAGATTTATATCGAGTTTTTAGGAATCGACTCCATCCTCGTGACACGAAGTGCATGAGCGATGGAGTCTCTTGCAATTGGAAAACTAACTCGGGCACTTCTATCCAACTGTCTTCACGAAATATTCACCATTATTTAGGTCCAACTAGCACATTCTGGAAATAGAGGTTCTGGTATCGGATTGCACACAGTCGCGAGTCTAGTACTGGAATAGAACATAGCAAGTAGTACAGGAATAACACACGTATTGGTACCAGAATGGAGTTGGTACCGAATCAAAAACTGTCTTGGGTACTGGAATGGATTTGGTACCGGATTACATGATGTCTGGTAGTGCCGGATAGACTGCTCATAAATAAAATCATTAGAACTATACAAAATAAAACACTTTCAATCGAATTAATTTAAGAAAGTTAAACAAACATGCTTTAAATCACCAATTACCTCTTGTAGACATGACATAGCTATTAGGCATGTGTGTTGGGAGGGAATAGTCTAGTATAGGTTTATAACATAGGCAAAAAGGCTTAGATATAGGGTAAGATAGGGCATTATCTTATGTCAAAATAGAGACTCAACATTTCCCCCATGTTGAAGATGTTGCATGTCCTCATGCAACATTATCAAAAACCGATGCCCAAAATATTTTTGCACAATTGGACCCTCCTCTGTCATTCCTCAGATTGCAAGATGTTAACACCAGAAGCTTCACTCTTCAATTCCTTCATGATCACCCTAGTGTAATGTATCAATCGCAAGACCTTGTTAAGTTTGGTAGAGACCTCTGCATGTTTCTCTTTCAATTCTGCATTCTCTGCCTTGATATGCCAGTCCAGTATCTTGTATTCTTCAATTTCTTGCTTTAATCTCTCAATTTCTTTTAATAATGTTTGTTCATTCAAGGACTTGTCTGGGCTTGGTATGAGTACTTTCTTGGCCACCATATCTCGAGCCTCTTTTTCTTTCCTCAAACTCCTCGAAGCCTTTATTATCATCTTTCGTCTGCTCAGGGAATTGCCTGGACTCGGTGTGAGTGCTTCCTGAGTTACCACCTCTCGAGCTTCTTTTCCTTTCCTCAAATCCATCAAATTCTCTTTTACCAACCCTTCCATATCACTTATTGTTACCATTCCTTCT
Source organism: Picea engelmannii (assembly GCA_009831015.1). Lineage (NCBI taxonomy): Eukaryota > Viridiplantae > Streptophyta > Pinopsida > Pinales > Pinaceae > Picea > Picea engelmannii. Next base: position 25,440 of record ML807466.1, on the reverse strand, counting down.
GTTTCGCTCGTGGCAGCTCCCCAGTCACTCTCTTTTTCTGGAGAACTTGGAATATCCATATATTCTCTTTGAGGAGAAGGTATGTTTGGAATTGTCGCTTGTTTGGCCATACTTATGGTGGTCCTGTGTATGGGTGGTGAGGATTTCTTAGACTTGATGACAGGGGTAGGAGTTTCTTCAAACAATTTCCTTCTCTTAGATTTATTGATAGGGGCAGGCTTGGACACCTGTTCCTCCTGTGTTGACTTGACTTTTATCTTGGGAGCTTGAATTCTAAATTCTAGGGTTTGCTTCTACTGGAAAACCGATATTCCTATCCTGGAATATTGAGGCGTGAACTCTAGAACTTGTGCCTCCTTTCCTTCTAGTTTCTTTCTATTTTTACTTTTCACCTTAGCGGTCTCCTTCAATTCACCAACTGAGTTTTGGGAAGGCTGAGTAACTTCAGAAATACTTTTCAATTCTTTAGAGGATTTCGGAGGGGGTTTTACAGTTGGTTCTAGTAAAATCTCTTGTTGATCCATCTCCTCCTTCTTTTGTTTCTTATTCTATGACCATTGGTATTTAGGGAGCATGACTGAGCTAGACGCTTTAGCTGGTGCAAACTTTTTCTTGCTTTGTAAATGGAAGTCAAGGGTCTTCTCTATTTGACTGGCTGGTTCTGATGACATTTCCACAATTGTGTCACAAATGCTATCTGATTGACCACCTGGTTCTGAGCCCTCTTTTCATCTTTTACCCTTTGAACCGAAGTAGGACTTACTCTCTGGAATTGAGTGGTTGTCTTCTTTCTTGATATAACAGGTTCCCCTATGACATACTTTTATGTCACTAATTTCTCAATGGGTTAAGATGAGTTGGGCATAGCAGTGTCTTCTTTACCTCCTCATGTCATCTTTTTTTATTTCTTTTCTTTTCTGCTTGAGCCTTCATTGTGTGTCCCTGCCTCCTGTGTCTCGACCGACTTGGATTTTTCTTGAGCGAAACTCTGTTGGAGTAACTGATTCCAACTACCCCCTTGTGTTTTTAAAGCATGAACAACCAAAAGTTTGATTAAACCATGATGATGAAGGCTATTCTCAGGTTTCTTGGAAATTGACCTCACCCCTCTTGCCATTTTATTTAAACTCATCCATAAAAAGTGGGGAAAATTAATTTGTGGTCCTCCCTCGAAATGTGATAAAAGATTTAAATGATAAATGAAGGTCATGGCATACCTTCCCTGGAAGGTGAGGAATTTCTGCAGACTTATAAGCATTTCCCAATATTCTTCTTTGATGTAGCTTCGAGGGACACCCTTGGTCCAATTGGGGTCGTGATGTTATGGCTTGAGGAATTGTTGATAGAGATTTTTGTCAATGATCACTCTCTTGAAGTATTTTTCTCCAGCCATCGAGAGACCCGTAGCTTCTGCTATAGTGTCCTCTGTAATTGTTAAATTCACATCCCCAAGCTACACATTTTCTCCATCACATGTCTGCGCAAAGACGAGAGAAATTCCATCATGATGGCCCTTAAATTTCTCCAAGAATGGTACCCACTCTACCTGTTCATATTTTTTCTTACAAGCCTGATATTCTGTTGTTTCTCTGTATATTTGAAATTTGGTCTCATGCCTATCGAACCCCATGCTAGCTTAAATAATTCTCTTGGGTGGATAAAGAACGAACATAGGGTCAAGGATTGAGTATCGGATGATAGAGTATCGGTTGGGAGAAACATACAAGGGATACAAAGGCATAGGGTGTATGTATACAGTGTGACAACAATGGTAAATAATGCTCATCTAGATGGCAGAGCCATCCAGAGGAGCGTTTATGAATGGATGTGTAGATTACAATAGTCACGTCAATACTCATGATGATATGGCGAGGTAGGTCGGATCTACTAACAGTTTCCAGATTCGTGGGAAGCTTGGTGTCGGACGATATTCACGGAAGGATTTGGTCATTATGATCAAGACTCATGTATATGAAATCGGCTGGGATCATTACTCGGCATGCTATGATTCATGGTTCGTGTCATCTCATATAGTATGGAAACAAATCATGGGGTTTATTTATCAGATAGACAGAGGGAGTATGAGTTTGATCCGATAAAAGACATCGTGATTTTGCACTCTTGATATTTTGTAGGACACTTCCTCCTCATGGAGGTGAGGTCTAATATTTCTACAGATATTTGTGACAAAACAGGGGTACATCATGATCCAAGAGAAATTAGATGTTCTAAATGCATATTTAGTCTAATTCATTTAAATAATACGAAAAAAAAGTGTCGAATATGTATTTCCTCGCATTAATAATTGGACATCAACTTGGAAACATGATGAAAGTTACCCATCATATTCTTACCAGTACCAGATCATCTAAGTACTGGATCACCTATGTGTAGAATTTGTAGTTGGTACGGGATCACCTGAGTATCAGATTACCTGAGTGTCGGATCACCTATGTGTAAAATTTGTAGTTGGTACGGGATCACCGGAGTGCTGGATTACCTGAGTGTTGGACCACCTGTGTGTAAAATTGGTAATTAGTATCAAAATAGCGCAGGGTCCCTTCTTTTATACTGGATAGGATCCGGTACCAGATAGGCACAATGAGATGATTTGGTACAAGGGTGGCCCTTCGTACATAGAGGTGATCATCGATGTGAGATAAGCACAAAAATGAACTTTTTTGTAGAGCTTAAAAATCTTGACACTGATTTTGGTGACAGTGATTTATAGGAATAGTTCGTGTTCTGTGGTCAAATTCGTCTGAAAAACCATGTAGTTGCCAAATTTCATAAAGGAATAATGCAGGAAAGCTTTGTAATAGGAGGGTACTCTGTAATGACCAGTAACTGAAATGAAAAAACTCATTTTCTTCTGGAACCAAGGTGACCACACTTTTGTTGGCATTTCCTCTTTTATTACAATACAATAATAATCCTAACTACTACTTTTCTGTGGATTTTTATCGAGCCCAGATTAGTTAATTCTTGTCGGTATTTTCAATTTTATAGAGTCTGAAAAACTTAAAGGAAACTCTCTATACTATCTTGCGGATTTTTATCGAGCCCGGGCCAGTTCCTGCTCTCCAGTATTTTCAATTTTAAAGAGCCTAGAAAACTTAAAGAAGACTCTCTATACTGTCCTGTGGATTTTTATCGAGCCTGGGCCAGTTCCTGCTCACCAATGTTTTCAATTTTAAAGAGTCTGAAAAACTTAAAGAAGACTCTCTCTAGTAGTTGTCGTCCTTATTTGTTTATCTATATGGGAACAACACCAATTTTTCTTTTTCTTTTGTTAGTTAAAAATAAAGAAAAACTTCATCTCATGACACACCTATGTATAGAAAATGAATTTATACAATTTGAACTTACTATGGTAGGTCAGCAGGAGGGAAAACCCTCTTGCTTACCAGTTGCATTTCGGAAGTCTGAAGAACATTTTTGACAAAATCCTCCATTGACAGAGGTTTGTGATAAACCTTCATTCGATGTCCATTTACAACAAGGGAAGTCTGATTTTCATCAATAGTCTTTATCCTTACTGCACCATTGTCATAGAAAGTATCAACCTCATAGGGCCCAATCCATCTGGTAGACAGTTTGCCTTTGAAATTTTTGAATCTACTATCATATAGGAGGGCCCAATCACCTGGGTGGAAGGACTTATTTTTAATGTACTTGTCGTGCCATTTCGTCCTTTGTTCTTGCATCAGGGTGGTTATTTGTAGAGTATCATGTCTTATCTCATCAAGCTCATTCAATTGTAATAGCCTCTATTTTTTAGCTTCATTCGGGTCCATTCCTAATTGCATGGAAGTTCTGAAGGTCTTTACCTGAAACTCTATGGGTAGTAGTACCTGCTTCCCATACACTAACTCATAAGGTGTATGGCCTTTTTTATTTATCCAGGCTATCCTGTAGGCCTACAAGGCCTCAGGAAACCTATTAGCCCAGTCTTTGTGATGCAGCTGAACATTCTTAGTGAGGATGGACTCTATCACTTTGTTGGTCGATTCCACTTGACCATTGGCTTGGGGGTGATAGGGAGAAGAATTTCTGTGTCTGATCTTGTATTGTTCGGTAAGAGCCTTGACCAAATTTGAGGTGAATTGTGTCCCTTGGTCAGTGACTATTTCCTAAGGTACCCTGAAATGAGTGAAAATTTCCTCGAAGAGAAAGTCTACAACAACTTGTTCATTAGCTAAATACAGGGCCTTGGCTTCTACCCATTTTGTTACATAGTCTGTGCAAACTAATATGTACTTTTTTTTGGGGGGGGACATGGGATTGATAGGTCCTACAAAATCTGAGGCCCGTTTTTCAAAGGGTTCGATTACTACTTGGGCTTGGAGTGGCATTTCATCGACTGATGTAGGTTTTCCCATTCTTTGGCAATCATCGTAGCTGGCCACAAAATTCTTTGCATCTTTAAAAATGGTTGGCCAAAAATAGCCAGATTGTAGGATTTTGTAAGATGTCCTTTTTTCAGCAAAGTGGCCTCCACATGGGCCATCATGGCAGGCTCTGAAGATATCTTTCATTTCATATTCCCGGACACATTTTCTGATTACCAAATCAGGTCTCGTTCGGTATAGGGTATCCTCATGCCACATATAATTGGCACTTAGTTGAATGATTCTCTGTTTTTCTCTAGATGTTATACCTTGAGGCATCTTGTCGGTTACCAAATAGTTGGCTACATTTGCATACCAAGGGGTGAAAGTAGAGATGGAAAATAAATTCTCATCCGAAAAATCATCATCTACTAGAGTATTGTCACCTGTATGGATAAGCCTAGACAGGAAATCAACAACCAAGTTATCTCTTCCAGGCCTATCTATGATAGTGATATTAAATTCTTGTAGTAACAACAACCATATAGTTAATCTAGCATTTGTAACAAGTTTATTCATTAGAAATCTAATAGTTGAGTGGTGAGTGTGCATAGAAACTTTATATCCTGTTATATAGTGACTAAACTTGTTGATGGCATGTACTACTAATAAAAATTCTTTCTCTGTGACAGTATAGTTTGCTTCAACAGGTGAGAGGTTCTTACTAGCGAAGTATATAGATTAAGGAATCTTCCCTTCCCTTTTTCCTAATATAACTCCCAAAGTGGTATCTGAGGCATCTGTACAGATATGGAAAGGAAGAGACTAGTTTAGACCTCTCAAAGCAGGAAGACTTGAAAGTTTTGTTTTTAAGATTTCAAAGGATATTTGGCATTGCTCATCCCAACATAATTCAACATCTTTTGTTAGTAGTTTGAAAAGGGGGGTAGATAGGTTTTTAAAATTTTGAATAAACCTCCTATAGTAGCTGACATGCCCTAAGAAACTTTTGATTTCCTTTTGTGAACTAGGGATCTTAATTTGGGAAATAATGTCGATTTTGGCAGGGTCCACTCTTATTCCGGTATTGGAGATGTGGTGACCTAGAATGATTCCTTCAATAAGAAACATTCTCAATTTTTCGTGACTGAGTGAGAGGTTGGTCTCTTTACATATAACCAATACCTTCTTCAAATTATACAATGCCTATTGAAAATCATTCCCATATACCATGAAGTCATCCATGTAGAATTCCACACAAGCATTGGTCAGATCGGAGAAAATAGCCAAGACAACCCTTTGAAAGGTAGAAGGGGAATTACATAACCCAAAGGGGAGAACCCTATAAGCATAGGTTCCCCAAGGACAGGTGAATGTGGTCTTATCCTGGTCTTCTGGTGAAATTTGTATCTAGTTGTAACCACTAAACCCATCCAGGAAAGAAAAGTACCTCTTCCCAAATAAAGTATTCAAGACCTGATCTATGAAAGGTAAAGGGAAGTAGTCCCTATAGGTGGCCTTGTTTAGTTCTCGAAAGTCCACACAAATCCTCCATTTCCTATTTTTCTTTGGTACAATAACTAATGGGGAGACCCATTTTCTATCTGATATAGGGTAAATGAAATTGGCTTGTAGGAGTTTTTGGAGTTCTTCCTTTACTATATCTTTCAAGGTTGGGTTCATTCTTCTCTGGGGTTTTCGGATAGGTATCATCTGATCATTAGTCTAAATATGATGCATACATGTATCTGGGTGGATCCATTTTATGTCAAAGTAATCCCATACAAATGCATCGGATTGCCCTTGAATCATTTGTACCAGCTTTTGTTGTTGATCTGTTTCTAGGCTGGCATTGATATATAGGGAATTCCTAGGACTGGTTTCTACATCTTGGACATCATATTCCTTCCCTTCCTCTACTTGCGAAAGAGTGGCTATTGTAGAAGTGGAAGGGTGCCAAATTTCTTGAAATTCAGGGCTAAAGATGTGTGTGTAGTTAGGGAAAGATTGGGGATAGTCAATGCATGCCGAAGTAGCCAAGAATAGACTTAGGATTTGTTCTTTAGAGTGTTCTTGTATTCCTTTTACTTTTTCAAGTGTCAACAAGGGATGAGTACATTGCTCCTCCCCATAAGAATTCTCCAACCAGAGAGGAACTTCAGTGGCTAGATGGATGGGGGGGAAAAGGATAAGTTTCTGACTTTGAGTGCCATTGGAAATTATCATTTCTCTAGATCAACAATTGATGAATGCATCAACAGTGGCCAACCAAGGTTTTTCGAGTACCACTGGGTGTCCTGGTTTGGGGGATTTAGGATGGATTACCAATAAATCCAAAGGGTATTCCCAAGAGGCCAATGTCACTTTTATATCATCTAAACTTCCTGCTGGGGTGATGACTGATTTATTTGCAATCTCTAGAAAAGTTTGTGTAGGTATTAAGTGATCTAGTTGTAGTGTTTTCATAGTGTTTACTGACATCACATTTATTGTTTCCCCTAGATCAATCAGTGTGTTAGGTAAGGAAACACCATTGATTTCTATGGTTACCGCTGGGTTCCCTGAATCACTATACTTGGAAGGCATTTCTGTTATAAATTCGGATAACTGCCCTACCACCCGTACGATAGGAGGTTCTTTCCTCTTTCTCCCTGGATTTTTAATGCAAAGGTCCCTTACAATTTTAGCATATATAGGTATGTCTTTAATGGCCTGTAGTAGTGGGATCTTTACACATATATTCTAGAGTTCAGTCTCTAGATTATGTTCTAGAGGTTCCTCATTTTTCTTTACGAACAACCTTTTTGGGTAAGGGGGATTCATTTCATGAGGTGTTTCTGCTGCAAGGGAGTTGGGAGAAGGAATTTCTTGTGGTACTGGAGTGTTTCTTTTTTCTTTCAATGGATCAGTCATCCATTCTTCTCTTTGAACCGTTTGGACATCTATTTGTTCTTCTTGGTTTGTGTGATTATGCACTTGTTCCTCTTGAATGACCATAGTGGGATTTGTTTTGTTTACAATTCTTCCTGATCTTAATTCAATTCCATTAAACGGAGCTAGCGTTATTACATATGTAGGAAATGTTTGTACTTCAATGTTTTGTATAGGTTCTGTCGATCTGTTATTTGGGTTAGGGATAGGTTGTGCAGGAATAGGAGTAGGCCGAGGAAGGTTTTGGATGGGTGAAACTTGCATTGGTTATTGCATATTTGGATTCATGGGTAGTGCAAGTGGTTGTTGTGGTTGTGGGGGTGGAAGAAGACAAGGGGGCTTAAAACCTAGGAGAAAATGTGAAATATTTGAAGGATATTGTGGATAGGTGGGAAAATTTATTGGTTGAAAGGGGACATTTCCATATATAGCTCCTCTCCACCCCTGCTGCCAAGGTTGGGTTTGTGTCAACCATTGAGGATAAGACATGGGGGGTACCCATTGCTGTTGGGGGTATTGTGTAATTGGGTTGGCAAACATGTTGGGGTTTTGTTGTCTCCATGGTCTCCTAGGGGGCTAATATGTCTCAGGTTATCCTTCTTCCTTGAACATGGCCTTAAGTCTAGGAAGAGAAGGGCATTCATTAGTAGGATGGTCCTCTATGAAAATACCACATATTTCAATAACATTGAGGGGGCATTCCTTTTCAGGTTGTTTCCTCCTACACAGATGACAGAAAATTGCTAACGCAACATTTTATTCTTGTTTTCTTTTAATTTTCATGGTATCTAGTTGGGAAATGATGGTGTGTAGGATATTTGCTTTAAAATTTTCCAATATATTTCCTAGATCAATCCTCATGACACCTCCAAATGTGGGTTTAACAATTCTGTTGGTAGGGTCCCTTATACTTTTCCCTGTTTTAGCTTGACTATGAGAGTATCTTTTACAATACTCTGTTATGTATGCTAATGGATTTTGGTATACGTCCCTAGAACTCATGAGGTTTAACACTTCAATGCAATCATTCCTCACACCCTTTAGAAAGACAGTCCTAACTGTAGCTGTATCTAAGGAAAACGGCTTAGTCTTTTGGTAATTGTATAAGAACCTTTCTAGGTAGTCTTCTAAGATTTCTTCTTTTGATTGCTGCATTTTGAATATATCATTCCTAGTGTCCCTAGGTCTATAGTAATCTTGGTATTTATGGAGGAAGGTCTCCTTCATACCATCCCAAGACAAAATTGTGTGTTCCCTTAAGCTCATGAACCACTGCAGTGCCGAATATTTTAGTGTGGTTGGGAAAAGTTTTAATTTTTTAGCATTATCTATGTAGTTATAGCTCCTACACAATATGTCAAATTCAAATAAAAATGAGTCAGGGTCTTCTATCGACATACCACAGAAATGAGGAAGTGAAAATAATGGAATGTTCTTCATGGAAACATCTTTAGCCATATCCAGTATGGGGAATCCAAATGTCTATGTTTCATTGGCTATGTTTCCCTCTTCTTCTGCCATGTTTCCAAGCAATCTGTAGGGAGGTGGTGAATTTTCTCCACTGAGTGATGGTTCCTCCACCGGGTTACTTGGTATCTCTGGCTATTCCAAGGTTTTGTGTGGCCTTCCAACAGAAGATGCAGCCTCTTCTATTACCACCTCTTCTTCTTTTCCAGTTTCTCCTCTGGATGGGGTCGCCAGTGCTTCCTCCCTTTCTTGTTGCCTTATGTCTTTAATCTGAACAGCGACTTCAGATCTAGTAGCTTTTGTTGTTGTTGCAATTGCTACCTTTGAGCTCTCTCCTCTGAGAGTTTTTCCTGCACGAGTTTTCGATGAATTAGTATAAGGGGGGGTTTTCTTTGTTGTTTGTTTTTCTAGTTTTTCTGAGATTACACGGTGTTTGGTAGTGTTGGATAGACTACTCATAAATCAAATCATTAGAACTATACAAAATAAAACACTTTCAATCGAATTAATTTAAGAAAGTTAAACAAACATGCTTTAAATCACCAATTACCTCTTGTAGACATGACATAGCTACTAGGCATGTGTTTTGGGAGGGAATAGTCTAGTAGAGGTTTATAACAGAGGAAAAAAGGCTTAGATATAAGGTAAGATAGGGCATTATCTTATGTCAAAATAGAGACTCAACAGGGTCCAAAAAAATCCAGATATAGTTTGGGGCATCAAACGACACGTTTTGAGGTCAAAATTTTGTGATCTTAGTTCCCATCCCATCAACATTGTTGTAGACATTGTAAGCTTTCCAATCATGAAAAAATCACCTCAATTAGTGTTTGTATGTGCACGTTATGCCTCTCACAAGTCGACCCACATTGTTGACCACCATAGTACCGAATGGAGGCCATGTGTGCCCCCATTGCTCACACATGTAGTTTTATTCATGTGAGGACTTTTAAAAATATTCTATAGGTTCCATAACCTAACACTAATTGAGGTTTGAGGCATGCAAAAAACCCTAACCCTAACCCTAGATAACTATCATGTTGTGTTAAATACTTGGTTGGTAGGAAGAGAAATGGGTTATATTCTTTTGATATTGTTATAGTTCCATAGTTGAGCAGATCATCAAGGAGTGGTATATTGAAGTAGTGGAGGTAGAGGATTATGTAGCATCCATTCAGGCTAAAGTGTCCATGGAAACTCCATAGTGAGTGCCTCTTTCTTTGTAATTACATTTCATAACTAATAAAAATAAAGTTGAGTATAGGCCTCACCTTCTAGATGGGTTTTCCCCATATTTAGTTTCGCAAGTCACACTTTGTGTTCATTTGTGTGGATGGTGTGTTCATTTTCTTGTTTTTTTCATTTTGGTTTTAATTATTTTAATAATTTTGAGCACTATGCTAGTAATAATAAATCTAAGATCTATGGTAATATACTACAAAAATAAATATTTCAAAATATTGTAAGATCTATTTTGATGAAATGTTCGAGTGGAATATCCATGACAGTTTACAGATCATATTGGTATCAGAGAAGTTTTCTTTGGGGTTTTTTGGGAAGTTGCAAGATCGAGGAATTGACTTAAGAAGGAATTCTTAGAACCCTCGCCATAACAAATGAATCTAGTTGTAGCAACCCTTAGGATGAGGTAGAGGAGATATTTTTTAAGCTAGAAAAATAATTTGTCAATATCTCTTGCTACATGGCCCTCCTCATGGAAACTCTAGCAAACAAGTTTGGACCTTTTGGGGAGGCTAGTGGATATAACTTATAAGTTGGACTAGAAAATGTTGGTTGTGGAGCCTGATTATCTTCCTGATTTATAGGTCTTTTACTTTCAGTCGTGTTTATACCCCATGAAGTATTTACACCCTAGAAGTATGTACACTCTTCCACGTAGGGGAGTGCAGAGGGGGGGAACCCCCTCTGCGGGGTCCGGGGGGCCTATCCCCCCCACTGGGGGGTCTGGGGGCAAGTGGGTCCCCAGCGGGGGTTCGGGGGCAGCATCCCCTGATGGGGGCTCGGGGGTGAAGCCCCCGAAGTAAAAATTGCCTTATAAAAGTATATTGTAATTTCATTGTAAATCTGGACCATTCATTATAAGGTCGCAGATCTAACGGTAGAGATTATGTTAGGGTTTTTTTGCCCTAGAAGGAAACCCTCTTTTATGAGGGAAATATATTGCGGCTATGGTTGATGGTGAATATTGTATTCTGAGAGAGGATACTATGAGAGAAAGAAGAGGAAGTTACAACGAGTTTTGTTGTAGGTTGTATCCCTTCATTTGCTGGATAATAATAAAGGAAGGACCTGACAATTTCTCTGGTGGATGTAGCCCACACTGGGTGAACCACATAAATCTGTGTCTCTCTTGTATTGAGTGTCTTCTGTGTTTTGTTTCTGCATTTGTTTTATTTTATTGCTCCACGGTCTTGTTTTTCTAACAGAAAACTTACAAGAAATCCTGAGATAATGAAGACCCATAAAAGGAGCCAAAACAAAGAGCTAGAGAAAGAGAAAGCAATTTCCAATGTAATCACTTATTCATGATCTCTATTTAAAATGGAGTCCAAAATGGACATGAAAACCTACCAAGGTGATATTGAAGTTGTTAAGTTGAATCATTGGTTGTAATGGATACAAGTTTATTTCAATGTCCATAACATAGAAGGAAAGAAAAATATTTCATTTACCCACTTGAAACTAGAGAAACATGCTCTAACCTGATTTTGTAGTTATATGCACATACTAGTATATATATATATATATATATATATATATATATATATATATATATATATATATATATATATATATATATATATATATATATATA
>ML807466.1:0-13775 GCA_009831015.1 Picea engelmannii | reverse complement strand
GTATATATGGTAAACAAAATCGAGTAAGATTCCCATCTGGTGCTACAAGAGCAAAGGGGATCTTAGATTTGATATATAGTGATGTGTTTGGACCTGTTCCTGTTCCATCCCTAGGTAAATCTGTGTATTATGTTTCATTCATAAATGATTTTTCAAGGAACATATGGATTTATTTTCTTAGAAAGAAATCTGAGGTACTTGATAAATTTAAAGAGTTTAAGGCTCTCGTAGAAAATCAGACAGAGAAGAAAATAAAGGTATTGAGAACATATAATGGTGGAGAATTCTTTAGAAATGAATTCGAAGAATTCTGTAAGAAGTGTGGTATAGAAAGGCAGGAGACTACTCCATACACTCCTCAGTAGAATGGAGTTGCAAAAAGGATGAATAGGACACTTATGGAAAAAGAAAGGAGCATGCTCAGCAGTGTCGGGTTAGGACAAGAATTCTAGGCAGAGGAAGTGGGTACAACATGTTACCTGGTCAATCGATCGCCTTCATCAACGTTGGATGATAAAACTCCACACGAGGTATGGTCTGGAAAGAAACCCTCTCTTCAACATCTTAGAATGTTTGGTTGTGATGCTTATGTACATGTTCCAAAGGAAAATAGGAGTAAGATGGATAATAAGGATGAAAAGTGTATCTGTATTGGTTATAAAGATGGTGTGAAAGGTTATAAACTTTGGAACCCAGAAACCAAGTGTTAGAAAAATAGGACCGCGGAGAAATAAAATAAAAAAAATGTGGAAAAAAAACATAGCAGATACAGAATACAAGAGAGACACAGATTTATGTGGTTCACCCAGTGTGGGCTATTTCCACCAGAGAAATTGTCAGGTCCTTCCTTTATTATTATCCAAAAAATGAAGGGATACAACCTACAACAAAACCCGCTGTAAATTCCTCTTCTTTCTCTCACAGTCTCCTCTCTCAAAATACAATACACGCCATAATGCATAGCCACAATACATTTCCCTCATAACAGAGGGTTGCCTTCTAGGGAAAAAAACCCTAACATAATTTCTACCGTTAGATCTGTGACCTTATAATGAACGGTTCAGATTTACAATGAAATTACAATATACATTTACAAGGCAATTTTTCCTTTGGGGGATTCGCCCCCGAACCCCCCAGACCCCGCAGAGGGGGTACCCCCCTCTACACTCCCCCGCGTGGAAGAGTGTACATACTTCTGGGGTGTAAAGTCTTCATGGGGTATAAACATGGCTAAAAGCAAGGACCTCTGAATCAAGAACATAATCATGCTCCACAACCAACACCAAGAAGACTATTTACAGTCAAGATGTTGTGTTCATAGAGGTAAAAGATGTTTCCAAATAGGAATTCCTACCAATGCAAGACGAACCTAAGAAAATAGAGCTTGAGTTGGATGATGCAAAATCTGAATCATCTCAGGAAGAGGAAGCGGAAGAAGAAGAAGAAGAACCTCATACCCCAGTATTGAGGAGATCAATGAGAGATAAAAGGCAACCATAAAGGTATAGTCCACCTAATTTCCATTCAAATTTTGTTTTATCTATTACTGATGATTATCCCAGAACTGTCAGGGAAGCAGTGAATTTAGAGGATAGTAAACTCTAGAAGAAGGCCATGGTCGAAGAAATGGATGCCTTGGATAAGAATGAGGCATGGGATATAGTTGAGTTGCTAACTGGAAGAAACTATGTTGGTAGCAAATGGTTGTTTAAGAAGAAATTTAATGCACAAGGTAAATTGGAGAAATACAAAGCCCAATTAGTAGCAAAAGGTTATTCCCAGGTAGAGGGAATTGGCTTTGGTGAGATTTTTTCTCCTGTTGCTAAGTTAACTTCTATTAGATTTATTTTATCTATTGTCGCTGCTTTTGATCTGGAAGTGGAACAGATGGATGTGAAGACAACATTCCTACATGGGGATCTGGAAGAAGAAATCTACATGAAGCAGCCAGAAGGATTTGTAGTGAAGGGAAAGAAATAGCTAGTCTGTAAGATAAAGAAGTCACTATATGGTCTGAAGCAATCACCTAGGATGTCATACCAAAAGTTTGATACATACATCCTTGGATTGGGATTTGTAAGAAGCAGGGTTGATCACTATGTATATTCCAAGTAGGTTGGTAATCACTTCATTTATGTAGTGTTGTATGTTGATGGAATATTGTTGGTAGGAAATAACATGGATGCTATCAAGGAGGTGAAATCGTAGCTATCCTCCAAATTTGACATGAAGTATCTCGGTGCTGCTAAATTCATTTTGTGAATGGAGATTAAAAGAGATCGTGAAAACATGAAACTCTGGTTGAATCATAGAAAATATGTTGAGATGATATTGCATAGGTTTAATATGCATGGAAGTAAAATGATCAAGGTTCCTATTCCCATAGGTGTAAAGTTATCTGCAGATCAGTGTCCCAAGAAACAGAAAGAAGAAGAGGACATATCCCATGTTCCGTATGCCAGTGCAGTTGGAAGTTTGATGTATGCAATGGTTTGTACTAGACAAGACATTGCACATGCAGTGGGAGTTTTGAGCAGGTATATGTCAAAACCAGGGAAGGAGCATTGGATAACAGTAAAGAGGGCCTTCATGTATCTTTGTGGCACTACCAGTTATGGATTGTGCTACCAAGGAAGACCAGGATTAGACAGAGTGCTAGACATACATGGCTTTGTTGATGTAGACTGGGCTGGAGATATGGATCACAAAATATCTACAAGTGGGTATGTGTTTAACCTATTTGGATGAGCAATCAGTTCGATGAGAAAAAGACAGGTTGTAGTGCCACTCTCAACTACAGAAGCTGAATACATGGCAGCCACTCATGCAAGCAAGGAAGCAGTATCGTTACAAAGATTGTGTTCAGGTATTGGGTTGGTACAACAAGCAGTGAGATTAGATTGTGACAGTCAGAGTGCAATCTTCTTGGAAAAGAACCCAACTTATCATTCGAAGACAAAGCATATTGATGTTCAGTATCACTTTGTGAGAGACATGGTTGAGGAAAAGAAGGTGTTGCTGGAAAAGGTTGACACTTTGAAGAATGTTGCAAATTCATTGACAAAGTTTGTAAGCACAGAAAAGTTCTCCTAGTGTAGAGTAACAATGGGCATTGTTGCCCTAGATTGTTGACTATATAATCCCCTGGACCTATGGATGCAAAGAAAACAACAAGTGGGAGAATTTTGGGTATGTGTTATATCCTTTGCATGTGTTTGTGTGGGCACGTCAAATAGGACAACTGTGTCTGATGATCCATTTTTTTATATATTTTTAGCGGTTTTGTAAATTAATCCTAGATTAAGGGGTTAGGGTTTTGGTATCTACAAAATACCTAAAAACATTGTATATATATTGTATAGTGAATGGTGAAATTTGATATAATGAATATAAGAAAGGTTTTCCTGGTTGAGGGTTTCCGGTATAATATCTCTGTGTACTATGTGAATGAGCCATTTGACTAGATTATGTTTTGCTTAAGAATCTATATGCATTGCTTTACTTCACAGGTTTAAAACTTACATCATGATTTAAGTATTTTTTTTTCAATAGGACAGACATGAAGTTTAAAAGGAGTTTGTAAGAATGTATCTGGTGTGTTTTCCTGATATTGACACACTTGGCATAAATGAAATAAATTTTCTTCGCATTGCAACCTTGTGATCCAGTCTCACCATCTTCATGGAATGTTGTAGTACTTGCTATCTTGTGTAAATAGTTTGTTGTGATAATGCCACTTTCCATGAATTTTAATAGATGAATGTGTTCCAATGCAAATTTTGGAGCTCATATTAGTAGCAAGACCAACACCTATGATACCAAGGTAGATGTTAGGAAAACTTGTATCATTGAACGTAGACATAAAATAACTAGAAAAAAAATGTACATGTGTGTTTCTCTAAAGTATATAGAGTTGGATGTTAATTGCAAGTAATATGATGTCAAAAGTTGTAAAAGCAAGGGCAATTTAAAATGTTTCATCTATAATAAGTTAAACAAGAGAATTTTGGAGAATTTCCACTTTTTGATATGTACCTATGCATGTTGTGGATAATTAAGCTAGATATAGTGATTTGTACAAATGATTATTTCTTTAAAATATTTGAGAAAAAAATGGACACCAGATGATTCTACTTTTAGTTGTTTTTTTCAAGTCTTATTTGTTAGGACTGTGCCTTTAGGTATTCGGTTGCATATGGGTACACAATGATTTGATTTTTTCCACATACAAAAATTGTTCCGCATATTGCAACACTTCAAATGTTTCCTTGTGGAAGAGACTTACATATATTTTAATAATTGAGAAATCTTGACATTGGGTCTGGTTTCAACAATGAAGTATGAGATCAGTTGCATATGGGTACACAATGGTACATAACTTATCATTCCTATTTGTGCTCAAGATATGTGTTGATAAAATATCTCCTTTGGTTCTTTTCTTAATCAATAATATACCAATCATGATTTTGGACTTGAATGTAAATGGTTGTTTCTAATTTTCATCTCAACTCATTTATATTGTAATCCTATCAATAGATAAGGTGGCATATCACTTTTATTATGTACTTTCGCATAGTGATTTATACTACTGTACTATACTAGTATATATATTATTCTATATATTGACATATATACTAATACAATGTGTTTCGATGTGTTAGGGATGTGTTTATGTGTATTCTATATATCGAAATATATACAAACATATTATATCGATATATAGACTAATTTATATACCAGTGTATGTGATCCGGATTATTTTCGGCACGAAATGAGAGCGAAGATATAATAATGCAATGTATATAGATATTTTGGCTATCCAATAATATAACAGAAATGTATCAGAGATGCAACCATAAACACAGATATACATTAATACACAATTTTATATTAATGAGTGAAAATGTACAAAGACTGTAAAAATACAGAGTGAAAGACTCGCTAGAATGGTGGCAGCTTATCTCTGAGAAGAAATGTGTCCACTACTTGCATTCGCAAGAATATGATTTTACAATGAGGCTCCAAATAAATTTTTATAATAAAGAAAATCCAAAACCCTAACCCTGGAAGATGAAAAGCCAACAGTTTTTTGGACCCCGTTTTGGGTAGTTTAGTGTATCAACTTCCCAGGGGCGTAATTTTGGCATACGATCTTCGTTTGGGGCGCATGATAACTAGTTGGAAAGGTATCATAGAGGAGATTCATTTTTGGGGATCCATCAAATCCTTTGGATATCATTGAGAATCTTGATACCATAAATCCTTCATTTAGGCCTTCAAAATGGCCCCAGAAGTTAAGAACTGCTAAAACTAGTAAATTACCAAAATTGCCAGAAAACAGTTTTGAGCCAGTTGGAAAAGGTGGGTGGCCACCGATATCCACTTGGATCAGTATGGAAAAATGGCCAAGAAATATTTTTCTTTGCATGACCCTTTTTTTTTTAACTAAAATGGTTAATTTTTTATTGATTAGATATCGGTTGGGCCATAGCCTAAACAACCATCCTTACAATGATTCAACAATCTATTTTTCTGAGGCACGACATATCTCTTTATTTCATTGCCAAGAGTTGAGATGTTTCCCAATATATGGGATAGGATTCCAAGTAGGTGCTTCCTCAGTTTTGTTGAAAGTTCCTTTAGACAAGAGACAACCCATGTTTTCCTTTTGATCTGCTTCCATATTCGATCCTCGCAGGATGTGATAGAATTGGGAGTTGGAGAAATATTGTAGCACATACCTTAGTCTTTGAAGAGTATTGTTGAGCATTGGGTTACTAAATCGGTCTTTTGAGATTATTGTTTTTATCAGAATTTCCGAATCCCCAAAAAATTGAATTTCTTTAATGCCATTTTCCCGCGCTATCTGGAAATATTTTAATAGCCCCAAGATTTTAGCCTGATTATTAGTTCTCCAAACTAAACCCCAACTGAAGCTATATTTCCTTTTTCCATTGTAGGAGTAAACCACTTTGCTTCCCTCTGCTTTCCCTGGGTTTCCTTTCGAGGAGTCATTGAAAAAAATCATTTCTTTACCTTGCTTCCTCCACCACTCTTGAAACACTGCATCTGTTTCTCTTATACGCCAACCTGGAGTGATTAAAGGGTGGGCAATGGTCTTTTTCTTGTCTTGAGTTATAATATATCCTAGCCATTTCTTTTTTTTGGGAAGGAGAGTGTTTTCTTCCTTGAGCGGGTGGTAATTCATCGCTTCTCAGAGAAATGATTTTGCTTTAGTGGCCACTGTCAAAGGAGAATGAAGGACGCTATTGAAGATCTGATCATTTCTTGCCAGCCAAATTTTCCAACATAAATATTTGGGTATGGCATGTTAGATTCTTTTCCAATTTGATTTTCTTTGGATCTCTTGGGGATATCTCACCTTCCAAGAGGACAAGAGGGTTGTGACTGTAGTATGCGATGGAGTTGTGACATTGAGGCCAGTGAGGGTGATCTTCCAAGTTTCTTAGGAGAATGGAAAATCCGCAAACAAATGGTACATAGTTTCAATAGTGCTACAACACAGGGAGCATCTATGAGGTCCAACTATACCTCTTTTTATCAGATTTTCTCTTGTCAGTGTTTTCTTATGCATTAAACTCCAAAAAAAGAAGTTTACTTTTGGAAGACCAATCAGATCCCATACCTGTTTCCATAGCGGTGTTGAATCTGTCATCACTTGGATATATTGGAGAGCATTGTATCCTTGTGCTGCGTTGTATTTCCCTGTTTTTCCCCATCCCCATTTGTCTGACACACGTAGATGAACAGGGGCCAAACCAGTCAACGAATTTATGAGCAAAATCTTTTGGTTTTGAAGATGTGTTGGGATTTCAAGGAGCTCCCAAGCCCACCAATTTCCTATGGTGTCCCAAGAGGATATCTCTGCTAGCTTTATGAAATCGCGTTGAGTAAGACACTCACAGATTTCTTTGATTTCTTTAGAATTTTTGAGTGGGGGGTGGTCCATGATGTTGTCTCTCCACAACAACGTTTGTTTCTATTGTCAGGAATTTGGTACAGGTAGGTTTGGAAGAAGTCTAGCCTAGTGTGACAAATATTCCAGATCACCATTCCCCTGATGTTATTTTCTGCCTTTAAATTCCTCATTGAATTCCCTTGGAGGTATTTTCTCCTTAAAGTTTGACTTACTGGATGTCTAGAGTTTGAGAAGAGATTCTAGATAATTTTCCACCTAAAGTTATGTTAGCATGACTAGGGTCTCTTATTTGTAAGCCTCCTTCATTGATTGGGCATTTGACCATTTCCCAATTAACAAGATGAAATTTCCTTTGTTTTCCCTTTCCTCCTTGCCACATAAAATCTCAGATCAGGTTTGAAACTTGTGCTAGGATCTTCTTTGGAGCCAAAAGGAAGGAAGCCTGATAGAATGGTAATGAAGAGAGTATCCATTTTATAAGGATAAGATTTCCTACTGTTGTGAGCCACTGTCCTTCCCATGCTTCTATTTTGTTCTTGAGTTTTCTTATAATTTATGTCCAGAGTGAAGATTTATTGGTTCCCAGATTTAATGGGAGTCCGAGATATTTTATTTTTTCCTAAGAGGCATAGCCTAAAAACCACAAGAATTGAGAAATTCATTGAATGGTATGTTGATCAACATTTCACCCATACAATGCACTCTTCTTTTTGTTGATGAGCACCTTAGAAACTTTGCAAAATTTTTTGAAAATATTGCTAAAGGTTTTTTCTATTCAAATGGAGGCTCCACCCAACAGAAGGGAGTCATAAAAAAATAAAGCGTGATTGATTGGTTCTAGGCCTCTCACCAGCCTGGTGCCTAGAACGGTCTCATATTTCTTTTCAACAGTTAGCTTTCTTCTTAAAGAGTCTTCCATTATGATATATAAGAAGGGGGAAAGAGGGCAGCCTTGCCTTAGTCCCCTTGAGGCTTGAAGAAAATTAGTTGGCCTGTCATTTATTAGTGGGCCTATCCATGACTTCTCTGTGCAAGCTTTGATTAGATTAACAAATTATGTATTGAACTCAAAGGAAAGAAGGACTCTGTAAAGGAATGAGAGTTTTACCCGATCAAAATCGTTTTCCATATCAATTTTTATGAGCATCCCTTTCTGCTTGCCCTGATGGTTGGAATGCATTTCTTCTTGCACCTATATTACCTTGTCTAGAATGTGTCTCCCTTTTACAAAACCACTTTGGGCAGGGGAGATGAGCTTCCCTAACAAAGGCTTAATCGTGTTTGCCAATAGATTTGAAAGGATTTTGTACGAGGTGTTTCACAATGAGATTGGCCTAAATCTATCAAAGGAACCTAAATTCACTTCTTTGGGGATTAAGGCTAAAAAGGTGGAGTTTACGCTACCTCCAACTTTGGATTTTTGTTGGAATGCTTTTATCATTCTTAGTAAATCAGTCTTGATTATTTCCCAGCAGTTTCTATAGAAATTGATTGAAAATCCATCTAGCCCTAGGGCTTTATCAAGTTCCATAGACCAAATGACATTGCTGATTTATTCCACTATAAAAGGCTTCATGAGGGATGCATTATATTCCTTACTCACCAGGGAGGGTATATTAGAAAAAAATTATGTGGTATCCTCCTTGCAATCAGCTCCATCTTCTTTATAAATTTTATGGAAATGTGTTTCTGCTGCCACTTTAAGTTGAGTTGAACCTTTGCAAATCGATCCATCTGCAGAGGTAATTTCTGAAATATGATTTCTAGAGATTCAGGCTCTGTATTGACAATGGAATAATGTGGTATTATAATCTCCAGCTCTTAGCCACAAGCTACAAGATTTAAGCCTCCAATACTCTTCTTCTTGACGGAAGGCTCGATAGGAATTGAATTGGGCAGCTTGTTCCTTTGATAGATCTTGGTTGGTAATATCTTTGTTTTCCATTTCCATTTGTAGGTCTGTTAACTTCTGACCAGTCTCTCTCATGTGGCTTGAGGGAGTGTTATTTTTCTTTTTAATCCATTCTTTTAAGGAGAACTTTGTTTTCTTTATTTTTTGTTCCCACATATAGCTGGGAGATCCTGTAACTGGAGTGGACCAAGATGAGTTAACAGTTTCCAGAAATCCTTCATTTTCTACCCAGAGAGGGCTATATCAGAAAGGTATTGGACCTAGGTTTTCTTCCTCTTCCAGTTGGAGGAGAATGGGCTTATGGTCAAATTTCAATTTGGGGAGAATTTTGGATGAGATTATCCTCCCTTCCAACAATAGAGAGATTTGAATGAGAAAGCGATCCAAGCGATTTGAAATGTGGTCCATTCCAACTCTGTTGTTTTTCCAAGTAAAGAAACCTTTCATGGGTTTAAAGTCCAAGAGATTCCTTTATTGAGTTAGCTCCTCAACAAAAGGAAGCATTTGGTCCCTGCCAGAGTTTCCCCCTCTCTTTTCTCTTGGATCAAAGACTAAGTTGAGGTCTCCATCTATAATTATGTTCGTATGGAGATGATTTTCTAAAAAGACTGATAGAGTTTTCCATCTTTCTTTCTTTTCAGCAGAAAGGACAGGAACATAAAGGTTAAAGAGGGAGAAGGTGATCTCACTTGAGTAGTGCTGGAGTTTGGTGAAGATCCAATGTTGGGTCTATAAAGAACTGTCAAGGTGGAACTTGTCTTTCGACCACAGAGTTACGAGACTGCCTGAAGAGCCCCTTGCGCTCATGGATTTCCTTGTATTTTTCTTCCATTTCAGTTTGCTAAGTTTTAAGAGGGATTCCCATTCAATTTTTGTCTCTTGGAGCATGAGGATTTCTAGAGATTCAGTTTTCAGGAGGTCTTTGATTGCTTCGACCTTCGATGGGTTCCCCAAGCCTGTGAAATTCCAAGAGACTATACACATTATTTACTGGGAGAGGAGTGGGTAGGACCTCCCTTGGGAGGTCGTTTTCTAGTATTTCTTCCAATGGACATCTCAATGGTGGATTGGCTTCCTTGCATTTTTTGCCTCTCTGCTTCTTCTTCTCTTGCTTCTTTGTGAGATTTTCTCCCGGGTATTTTTTAGGGTCTCTCGAAAGACTCACCCTTACTCACCAGGGGCTTCATGAGGGCTGCATTATCTTCCTTAATCACCAGGGAGGTTATATGAGAAATAAATTATGTCGTAGCCTCCTCACAATCAACTCCATCTTCTTTATAAAGTTTTTGGAAATGAGTTTCTACTGCCTCTTTAAGTTGAGATGAACCTTTGCAAATCGATCCATCTGAAGAGGTAATTTTTGAAATATGATTTCTAAAGATTCGGGCTCTATATTACTGGTGGAAGAAGATGTTATTATGATATCCATCTATTAGCCACAAGCTACAAGATTTAAGCCTCCAATAATCTTCTTCTTGATGTAAGGCACGATAGGAATTGTTGGGCAACTTGTTCCTTTTCTAGATCTTGGTTGGTAATATCTTTGTTTTCCATTTCCATTTGCAGGTCTGTTGACTTCTGAACAGTCTCTCTCCTGTGGCTTGAGGGAGTGTTATTTGGATTTTTAATCCATTCTTTTAAGGAAAAATTTGTTGTCTTTATTTTTTGTTCCCACACATAGTTGGGAGATCCTGTAACTGGAGTGGACCAAGCTGAGTTAACAGCTTCCAGGAATCCTTCCTTTTCTACCCTAAGAGGGTTGTATCAAAAAGGTATTGGACCCAGGTTTTCTTCCTCTTCTAGTTGGAGGAGAATGGGCTTGTGGTCAGATGTCAATTTGGGGAGAATTTTGGATGAGATTATCCTCCTTTCCAACAATAGAGAGCTTTGAACGAGAAAGAGATCCAAGTGAGATGAGATGTGGTCTGTTCCAACTTTGTTGTTTGTCCAAGTAAAGAGACCTTTCATGGGTTTAAAGTCCAGAAGATCCCACTGTTGAGTTAGCTCCTCAACAAAAGGAAGAATTTGGTCCCTGCCAGACTTTCCCCCTCTCTTTTCCTTTTGCTCAAAGACTAAGTTGAGGTATACAACTATAACGATGTTTGTATGTAGATGATTTTCTAAAAATACTGATATAGTTTGCCAACATTCTTTCTTTTCAGCAGAAAGGACATAAACATAAAGGTTAAAGAGGGATAATGTGATCTTACTTGAGTAGTGCTGGAGTTTGGTGAATATCCAATGTTGGGTCTCGAAAGAAATTTCAAGGTGGAACTTGTCTTCTGACCACAGAGTTGCGAGACTACCTAAAGAGCCCCTTATACTCATGGATTTCCCTGGATTTTTCTTCCATTTCAGTTTGCTAAGTTCTAAGAGGATTTCCCCTTCAATTTTTATCTCTTGGAGCATGAGGATTTCAGGAGATTCATTTTTCAAGAGGTATTTGACTGCTTCGACCTTCGATGGGTTCCCCAAGCCTTTGTAATTCTAAGAGACTATATGCATTATTTACTAGGAGTGGAGTGGGTTGGCCCTCCCTTGTGAGGCCTTGTTCTGGGATTTCTTCCAATGGACATCTCAATGGTGGATTGTCTTCCTTGCATTTTTTTCCTCTCCGCTTCTTCTTCTCTTGCTTCTTTGTGAGATTTTCTCCCGGGTATTTTTGAGGGTCTCTCGAAAGACTCGTCCTCCGAAGATGCGGAGTTTTCTGGGATTTCAATTTTTCTATTTTTGCGTAGGAAGGGGAAGAGGAGGTTCCAATTGGGGAGCCAGGATGGGCTACCTCGCCATTGTTTTTTCCAGTTTTGGGGGGGAGGATATGTTTATCAAGTTCTTCAATCACTAGATCAGAAGCTTCTGGAAGGTTGTTGGGGATTTCAAAGGGGTTATTGGGGGATTCTGAAGTTGGAGGGGTTGAGCTGCCTTCCCCAGGAACATTCCCTAGAATGGGGGGGTCAGGACCTTTTGATGCCCCTTTACCTTTAGATCTTTTGTTATTCTTTGGCTGAGATGATTTTTGGACCTGCGTTCATTGTTCACCTTTCGAGATCTCCCCCTATTCCTCTTTCTTCTTTTTGCAGCGCCTGGCATGACTTTAAATAACATATTATGGTAGAATTAAAAGGAAATAAATAAATCATAATGGAAATAAAGTATTATAATGGCTAGTGATTTTGTAGTTAAGTATTTTAGAAGTCAAGGGATTTTGCAGCTATCAACACTAAGACTTAGGGGTTATACATACTAGTATATATATCGAAATAATATTTTCATATATATACTAGTATATACATCGAAATAATATGTTCATATATATATATATATATATATATATATATATATATATATACTAGTATGTGCATATAACTACAAAATCAGGTTGCATGTTTCTCTAGTTTCAAGTGGGTAAATGAAATATTTTTCTTTCCTTCTATGTTATGGACATTGAAATAAACTTGTATCCATTACAACCAATGATTCAACTTAACAACTTCAATCTCACCTTGGTAGGTTTTCATGTCCATTTTGGACTCCATTTTAAATAGAGATTATGAATAAGTGATGACATTGGAACTTGCTTTCTCTTTCTCTAGCTCTTTGTTTTGGCTCCTTTTATGGGTCTTCATTATCTCAGGATTTCTTGTAAGTTTTCTGTTAGAAAAACAGGACCACGGAGCAATAAAATAAAACAAATGTAGAAACAAAACACATAAGACACTCAATACAAGAGAGACACAAATTTATGTGGTTCACCCAGTGTGGGCTACGTCCACCAGAGAAATTGCCAAGTCCTTCCTTTATTATTATCCAACAAATGAAGGGATACAACCTACATCAAAACCCGCTGTAACTTCCTCTTCTTTCTCTCATAGTATCCTCTCTCAGAATACAATATTCACCATCAACCATAGCCGCAATACATTTCCCTCATAAAAGAGGGTTTCCTTCTAGGGAAAAAAACCCTAACATAATCTTTATCGTTAGATCTGCGACCTTATAATGAACGGTCCAGATTTACAATGAAATTACAATATACTTTTATAAGGCAATTTTTGCTTCGGGGGCTTCACCCCCGAGCCCCCATCGGGGGACGCTGCCCCCGAACCCCCGCTGGGGACCCGCTTGCCCCCAGACCCCGCAGAGGGGGTACCCCCCTTCTGCACTCCCCCACGTGGAAGAGTGTACATACTTCTGGGGTGTAAATACTTCATGGGGTATAAACACGAATGAAAGTAAAAGACCTATAAATCAAGAAGATAATCAGGCTCCACAACCAACATTTTCTAGTCCAACTTATAAGTTATATCCACTAGCCTCCCCAAAAGGTCCAAACTTGTTTGCTAGAGTTTCCATGAGGAGGGCCATGTTGCAAGAGATATTGACAAATTATTTTTCTAGCTTAAAAACTATCTCCTCTACTTCATCCTAAGGGTTGCTACAACTAGATTCATTTGTTATGGCGAGGGTTCTAAGAATTCCTTCTTAAGTCAATTCCTCGATCTTGCAACTTCCCACAAAACCCCAAAGAAAACTTCTCTGATACCAATATGATCTGTAAACTGTCATGGATATTCCACTCGAACATTTCATCAAAATAGATCTTACAATATTTTGAAATATTTATTTTTGTAGTATATTACCATAGATTTTAGATTTATTATTACTAGCATAGTGCTCAAAATTATTAAAATAATTAAAACCAAAATGAAAAAAACAAGAAAATGAACACACCATCCACACAAATGAACACAAAGTGTGACTTGCGTAACTAAATATGGGAGAAAACCCATCTAGAAGGTGAGGCCTATACTCAACTTTATTTTTATTAGTTATGAAATGTAATTACAAAGAAAGAGGCACTCACTATGGAGTTTCCATGGACACTTTAGCCTGAATGGATGCTACATAATCCTCTACCTCCAC